>JAQGCA010000308.1:0-31860 GCA_034698945.1 Protaphorura quadriocellata
GGTCAGTGGCTGTCTTTTACCTTTCTCTCTCTTTTTCTCTGTCAGACCGCCTTTCGCATCTTCACTGCTCGCAGTTTTTCGTTTTATAAAACGCTTTGAATATTATTTGAATTTGCGTTGCACTACAGTCAGGAATATGGTTGTGTGCATCGTTTGGGTTAAAACCACTTCTGTTTTAACCGATTCTTATTCTTTTAGATATAACTGGTATTGCAATTGGATATTCGCAGAATAACAACTTGTAACATTTTCTGCTCTTGTGCTTCAAAATAGATGAACCAATTCATATTGGGGTATTTTGGATAGATAATTAAGTACTTCAAGTATTCTGTGTCGGAACTAAACGAACGGTAGTTACAAAATATTCAATTAACATTTCCATATTTCCCCGAAACCAAGTCCATTGCACTTGGTTATTGTTTCTACCTGACTGAAACTTAAAAATCTTAAAAGCATGCCTATATATTTTGGCAAGCGACGGTCAAGCCGAAAGGTTGTGTCATTCCTTTTAGAAAAAGAACGTATCCGTAACATTTTTTCTTATTTGTTTGTTTGTTAAAATCTAATGGACCAAAATCAAGTGCTGAATTTCGGAGTATCAGTTATCAATGAATAATCGTCAGATTAATGTTGGCGTATATGACCAGTTCCAGAAGTAGGTAATAGAATTACGATAGAGTTTTCTAGATTGATTCTTCTAAGAATAAAAACTAGACTGATGAAAGTTTAACATTGCAGATCATCATGAATATTTTTCGCCGCACTGCCCTGTGGACCGTTGTGTTAATTTTGAGCATTCTCTGTACTCTCATGTCCTTCTTGATCGGTGTCGTGTGGACAAATATGGGAACATATACAAGAGACGCCATCTATTTAACACGTCCTATATGGGATAGCCCTGAAAAACACCCCGAGATTATCATTCCACATTTCTATGCGAAGAATTTGAAGTTAGAACATTTGTGTCAATTACATAATTGGACGGTTCGACCAAATTCAGAAATCCCACGTGTGATTGACGCCGTAATATTCAGTGGTGAAACGGATATGCTGGAGATTCGTCTGAGAGAACTTTGGAAGGTTGTGGATAAATTTGTTGTTGTAGAAGCTGATAGAACATTTACTGGACAATTAAAGCCATTCTATCTCCAGAAAGAGATGAGGAGATTTGCATGGGCAAGAAAGAAATTAGTATACCACAAGACTAAAGGATTAGTTCGAACTAAAATCAGTCAATTTTTTAACGAAGGTACGTTGTAGTATATTTTGGTGCAGGCAGTTCTTACCATTTCGGGTGAACGTTAGGCTCTACCATGTAGTGGTTGCTACAATGAAGTTTTCCCGATTGGTAGACTCATTTCACTATGAGGATTCACAATAATATGGTGATTATGTTTGTATTTCTTTTAAGGTATAATGAGAGGAATCGTGGGCTCTTTTGTCGTGAGTTCCCCCGAAGTCGGTGCAAAGAATTCGAATATTATAATTGAAAGTGACTTGGATGAAATTCCATCTTGGAAAACAATTGGACTCTTAAAATCTTGCCGAGGCTACCCGGACGGACTCCATTTACAAATGAAGACTTATATGTATTCTTTTGAGTTCTATGTCGACAGAAATAATTGGAAACCTCACATTACCATATTTGACAACAATGAATTTAGTTACCATCACCAGTGGGCTTCAAATCAAGTCCTTGCCGATGCTGGGTGGCATTGTTCATTCTGTTTTCGATATCTGGAACAGTTCACATTAAAAATGAAAGCGTTTTCTCACAATGACCGAGTTACGAGTAAAAGTCAGTTATTCAAGAGAAATATTCAAGAAAATATTTGTCGTGGAGCAGACATTTTTGATATGTACCCTGAAGCTTACACATACAAAGAGTTGATCTCAAAGATGGGAAATATTCCAAAGACGGATTCCGCCATTGGAATCCCAGAGTACGTGGTTCAGAACTCACACAAGTTTGGGTTTCTATTACCGGGTGGATGTCTAAGGGCTGATATACCATCGTCACAGCACAGCTTATATTAATCAATACCACCGATGAGAATATTTTCAGTTTCTAGTACTTTTATTGTATCAGCAGTTAGGATTAATTACCAAATATTAAATATTTGTTCCAGTTTTTATCGTTTTTTTTAAGACGCGATACATAAATTACGCTGTGAATTTGATTGTTGTCTGTGAACAATTCTCATTTGCCAGACTTTCAGATGGTGGATGAAAAGCTTTTGATCAAGTTGTCTACAGTAATTTTTGAGTTTGTCGGAAATATTATTTTATCCGTTTCCACTTCCTCTTGAATGTAATTTGTGCACTACTAACTAATTTATGTTCAATTCAGCAATAGGTAGCTACTTACACGTATTTAGTTCTACCTAAAAACTATCTAGCGGAATTGGAAAAGTTTTGGGAGGTACTACAGTACATAACTCCATGTTTTAGAATCGTGGAAACTCGACTTTGATCGATGGGCTATAATTCATCAGGTGATCGGTCTTGAAGTATTTCAAAAAAGTCGGAGACTTACCTCGGAAGCTATGTGAAAGGACTTTCGTTATGACTTGTCCTGGGAAAGAACTTGATCATGAAAATACTAAAATACTGACCCGAATGGTTAACGATTAGTTAAATTAAACAAATTAAGTTGTGTAATGAAAATGACCTTACAACTCGCTCAAAACATTTCGGACCCAAGTTTCAAAATTCGTTCAAATGAAATTCTACGTACTATAAATTATTAGAAATATGATACTAAATTAGTTATAATTTTTGTTTAAATTAACTTCTTCCGGAGTTCGAATTTTGGTTACAGACTCCTAGATACTATAGTGGTTGTACTTTATAAAAACATGGATTTTAACAAAACTCTACGCTGAACTCTCATTACGACGAGGCGGTAAGGTCAACCAGTAGCAAAATGTTACGATAATTGCCTGACTTTTCAACAGAATAGAGTACAATGTTTGGGCCCTACGGCATTTGCGATGTTTGCGGTATTGGCTCCAGGTGTGGCCGCGCGGCTCCTCCGTACTACGGGTCCAGCATATTTCAAATTGAGTTTAAGGCAGATATTGTGAAAATATATAAAGTATTTTTATTTGTTTATTATCCGCCATACGTTCCCCTCTACGGAAATAATCCCCTTGTATATCAATTTCAGTTTGCCTAATTTTTTAGTTAGGAAGAATTAACACATGCACAAAATCAGCGACAAAGTAGTTACATAATATGCAGTCTAATGTACATTTCCTCAAAGTGTACTAGATGTAATAGGAAATGTAAAAGACTTAAATGCATAAACATTAGGTAAGTTAAACATGTTCGGAGTGAGTTCTCCAGTTGTACCAATAATTAGAATAAACTAGCCGAAACTGGTTGAATTGTCCAGGAGTAACTGCTGCTGACTTGAAAGTCACTAGACTGGTAGAACTAGACACAATAATTATTCAAAATTTCAACGCAGCCAAAGACGAACAAACATTCATTGTATGTATCACTTCACCCGCGGAAGCAATTGACATGGTTTGAGTTAGGGTGTGAAATGAATCACTAATTCAAATTTTCCTTTCCTGTTTGTCTTCATGTTAGCAAATATTATTAAAATTACAATCCGTTTCCGCCAAACCTACACACTATACTCGATACAATTTTTTTACCCAGAATGCTGGAAGTTGCCAGGGAATTTAATATTTTCTATTTGTAATTTGAATTAGGAATTATTGTAATTGCAAAATCTGCATATATAAAAAAAACAGTACAGATTCCGCATCAAATTTTCCGGAAGATGTATAACCTGTACTAACTTTGATAATTCCTTACTGGAAACAACTGCGACCTATACGGAACATGTTAGACTTAATAGATGGCGTAATTAGAGAGGGACAATAAGAATGTCATCACCTCTACCCACACCTGTTAGTAAAGTCGTCCGCACAATGGAAATCACTAAATTACTTAGCTAAAATATATGTTAGTTTACGTTGCTGAAACATAATGTTTACAGTAATTAGAAATCCTAAGTTGTCTGTAACATAATTTCTTGTAACTACACCAATAAACTGTCAAATAATTTTTCGAGAAAGTCCTATTCAGAGACGTTTTTAAGTTTGAGCATTGTTTTTCATATGCGTCCGTTCGCCCATTCTTCAACTGCACTGGCACTGGCTTGTTAATTTCTTTTATTATTTAAATCCGGGGCACCTGTACCAAATCACTAACAACTAATCAATTCTTTAGAAATACAAAACATAATGCCACACCGATTTGTTTCTAATGAATTTCCCTTTTGTTATTCTGATTGCTCAAAACATTATTATTGGCTAAATTTCGAGTTCCAATGCCATTGGCTGAACTTGGTGACTTCACTGGAACGACATTGGGTTGATGGAGAGATGTAGAATAATCAGCCTTCCAAAGTTTTCCAATAAAGCTCATAAGGTAGATTCCCACGGTGTCAACGCACAATTTTGTATTCTTGCAGTACGAAGTTCACTGCAAATATTTTTCAATTGCGATTCGTATCCAAGGAATCTCTAAATGTGCATAAGTGATCTCTAACCAATTGGTGAAGATCAGTTATGGCGTTCAAACTAAACTAGTTCCAACTGAATGAGAAATATGGAAACCTGGAGAGCTTACCTTACCAAGAATTAAAATACGCAGTCCATTGTCACGTCAATGAACAATATGTTGTCATTGTGCGACACACGTACTTCTATTCATGAACCGAACCATAATCTTCATCAACTGCTAAATTTTTATGAGCAGATCGAGAATTTGGCGGTTACGATTATTATTTCTTATAGTTAAGCATTAATGTCTGAATTCATTAACTCCTAACCTTTGTTGATTTTCAATTGATTCAATTTAACGGGTTGGCGATGGAAAATTCGCAAGGATTTGCAAGGGGTGACAACGACAATTGGGCTCAACTGGTACGACGAGCCGATATTTGAGAATCGATCTGTCTTGTCCCATTAGTCAATTAGTCTGCCATACATGAACTGATGGTTCACGCCGAGTAATTTTGACACTTGTCTAGAATTTGTGCAAATTAATTCACGTCTGGATTTCCGGAAATATTCAGTTTTGAGTTTCCGCGACAGAAAAATGCAACGTTACAATAATAAGGAACGAAAAACTGGAGTTTGGAACGACACCCATGGCCAAAATATCGCCACAAATCAAGTGAGAGAATTAAATTTTTCTGAAATATAAAACTGGGTTAATTAGTTCATAATTCCAGTAATGTAAATAATTTTAAGTTCAGAGTAATTTTAAGGAAGGCCAAGCGAGGGCACCCTAGTATAGTTGGATAAATCTCTCAAGTATCTAACTCATCTCACAATATCTTCCTGAGGGAGCCTCTGTTTTATAGTTCCAGCCACTTCTGACTGACCCATAACCTTCGGTTCCGGGTCAAAAGTATGGGCACTTCGTATGATCTAGTAGCATGGGACAACCAATTTCATAAAATTTCATGGCAACCTCTCCAGTTCCACTGACGCCAACATTTCTTTTAGATTCAGTTGGACAATTACTTCGGGGGATTATGAGACAATCAAAATTCTAGAAGCCACTTGCTAACCACCACGTGCTACCATAATTAAGTCGTTAGGATGAGGTTTATATTGCCTATTTTAATTGTCTGATAATGCGACAATCTCATATAATTATGCTAAATGTGTCGTTCAAAAATTAAAAGAGATTAAGCAATTTAACACCGGCTGCACCCATAAAATAATTTTAAGAATTTATGTGACTCTGGCACTTGGAACGATAATTAATTTTGACAACCACCTTTTCTACACTCTCATATACTCAGCATATAAATTTCCTTACCAGAAAATTACCTTTTATGAAAATCGGAGCTCACTAAGAGTCAACCCTGATAAGTATCAAGTGAATTAGGTAGTGTACAGAAGTTTATGAAAAATTTATTCACTGCTGACATGAATTTAATTGACAAATTCCAGCCAGGTGGACCAACTGCACGGTACAATTAGATAATTTTTATATTTGCATAATTATTATTTTCTTTCGATCAAATCGGATTCAACATTCATCTGTAATCTAACCAGATTTGTGAAGAATCTAATGATTTTATAGTTTGGCTAAATATAATCCAATAACATTTTTGTGCCGGAAAGAGGAAGTTAACTCCACCCATGTAGATGGCGCCCTTGCACGGCCGGTACCCTTCATATCAAGGCTTCGAACACACAGCTTTCAAATGCCTTGTAGTTCCTTCAAATAGTGTACTTGTCCTTTGAAAAGTATTTTAACATTATAACAATACAGCTTTTCATACGAGCTGGTACTTGGTACCTCCATAGCAGAATACCTTACTTTCGCCAGATTTATCAAGATAACACATTTTTCACCAGGTGAGATCATACTACGAGTGCTGAATATTTTGAAATATTTAGCGAAATAAATCTCATTCCTCTAGTTGGTGAAACAGGAATTTCCATATTTTTGTTACCTGGTTCTAACAAAAAAAAATCATGTTTTTAATTATACCCGCAAACGAATTATGAAAGTCTAAATGATTACCCCAACGAAGTTATCTCACTGACTTTATTATTCCGGTGCAGTTTTTCCAAAATTTAGCGAAAAGAGAGCTTGTTCTACAGAGTCCGCCGGACTCAAAACATTCCGTGACGTTTTTTTGACTGATTGTAGTATTTCAAGAAAGTGAGCGTAAATTGAGGTGTTTCCTTTATTTCACTTAATTTGTTAAGTGAATGCTCGACATACATGAAGTGTTCCATGAGAATCTACATAATTTATGAACCAGTTGGAATAACATGAAGTATGAACCAAACCTATTAAGGACGTAAATCGCAAATTTCTAGTGCAGTTTTATTTTAAGTGGAGATTTACAGGGTAGTGCAAAACTTATGGCTCGTTTGCCTTCATTCTGCAAAATGGTACCAGGACGTAACATTCGCTGAAAATTTCCACGGGGCGTAATACTAAGCCAGGTACTATCATGCAAAAAAGTTGTAAAAGTTTATGAACTACCCTGCAAAACAAAAACACAAAGGTCGTATAATATTTCGATTCGGGAATACCTTCAGCTTCCCTTCGTCCCAGGAATCGTCACATTTTATGTATATTTAGTGATTCATTCTTGTCCTAATGAGACAGGTAATTCATGACGATTATTGTGTGCCCCTGAGTCTTGCATTCCGGGATTCTTCACCAGCCTTGTCACTTTCTTACGCTCTCAGCTTAATACTCCTAAATGTTCCAACACATATGCATACAAATAATTAACCCAAGTTCTTCTTTCCGAGTATACTCCCATAAATCATGCATGCGTAGACCCCATAACAGAAATACATAATTAACAGGTAAATTAAATTGGTGATTAGGACAGCTACTACAAGGTTCTGTACATAAAAGTCGTAAAAGTTCACTGACTCAGTCAGGACACGAGGACTGAGGACAGAAACAAAAGTCAGTCATAAGGGACAATAATATGTTCCAAGTTTATTATTTTAAAACTTCTGGATTTCCTTCGGGAATTTATTTCTAGTTCCTAGTCGTGGCATACAGTTCAAGAAGCAAGAAGTTCTAGAATCTTATAATTTTATTAAGTTTTCTGAACAGTGTAAACAATCCCCAAGGAATTTGGAATTCGAATTCAGTTACAGGTCCATAAGTTGGCCAAAAGTGAAATTCTCCATTTTTCGGTTACATTTTATTATTAACACTGTGACTAATGTTGGGAGTCTTTTTTAATAGATTCACCAGAATCGTCGTTCGTATTCAGGAAAAGTAAAATATTACTTCGATAGGCCTTACAGTTATAAACATATTGAATTAATAGAATTTTGTGGAGTGAAAATTTTCCACAAATTCTCAGAAATATTTACTAAGTGCGGTCAATGTTGACGTTAACTACGATTTCATTACTGCAAGTCAGATAAGCGGATTAAAATATTTTAAATTAGACAATTTAATTAATACAATCTGGAGTGGTTTGTTTAGTTTGTTTGCCCAAAAGTTTACCAAAATGATGGAAATGGATATGTTAAAGGTGAGCTCAGATTTTATACAATATAACAGGGAGGGTGGTACATAACGGTGTTCCCAGACCGTAGTGTCTTCAAAAACCTGAGAAATTCACATATAGAAATCAAGGTTTGTGATATCGACTGGAACTTGTCCCAACAGCCATACATATGAGATTTTAACACATAATTCATTACAAAATGTTTATCTCGCTAATTTCTGAGATCTTCGATATTGAGGTCCACAGATTGGTGATGACTATTATGTGACGTGACACGGCTATATACGAGTTGTCCTGCTACTTTCGCGCGCGCCATGTCGACCAGTTCGTGCCAGTATCACCAAAAGTGATGTGAAAAAGTGACATGATTCCGTGATTTCGTGCAAATGAGACCAATTATTTATTCCAAGTCAGACTTTGCAAAATATCACTGGGTGAAAATTTGTCACTGTCATTCCAGCAAGTTTTTCTAACTTTCCAAGTCACAATTAACGGAATTCTACTGGTACAAATTTTTACAAGCCGTTGCGCGTTGCCTCTTCGCATATTCGTATTATCGTGTCTACAGTTGAAATTTCATTGTGGATTTTCTATTCTGCGTGAATAATTTATGCGAATGGCAATGCAAGCTGCATATGACCACGTTCCTAATTACTTGACGTATTAATTTAATTAACACTCCATGAATTAGGCCTTAACTCATAAATAACCTTAGTCAACGGAGCTCATTGAACAGATCAGATTCAGAAATTAGTAAATCAAATCGCAGAATGGAACAAAAGGAAATCTCATGTGTTAAAAAATTTCCATTATAACAATTAAGATATGTATAACAATAGCGAGCACCCATGTGGTAGTTGTGCGTACGTAACTGGTAGATTGCATTGATATTAAACAGTGTCCATATAGTACGAACCTGAGACGGACAATAAGGTTTAGCCGTATTCGTGTTTCGTATCAGGGACATACATTTTTACGTAATTATTAGTATAATGGGTCTAGAAGTTTTTGGAGTTTATATATAATCCCTATTAACCTTCTTAAATGCTGTCATTAGTCAAGTTATCCTGCTCAAGCAATAGACTTCAACTTTAACGCGTTTAACTTGGCGTACAAATAGTACACAAAAATCAAGTGTATTCTAATCACCACGTTTTAGGACATTTAGTCAAAATCACCCGGTAATTCCGAATATGTGGTGACATTTTCGGAGTAATTAGAGTGTATTCTTTACAAGGTTCGTCCAACAAGTATTCATTTCAGATAATGCTAAAGAAAAGCCTTACCGCTGGAAAATAATATTTGGGCAGCATTTGGACTTTAGTGAATTTGAGCCCAATTCTGGTAAGGTCTTTCGTGTGCAAGCGCTAACTATAGGTACACGTCCGTGTGATTAATTACAGAACAATCGACATTACATTGCTGTTTTTAACGTTCTTTTTTGCCTGGAACAGGTAGGCGCCCCTAGTATCAGCACAACAGAATCGCCAGCAGCAGCAAGTTTAGCATCACTATCACAAACTCCTGGAAGTGGTCGTTTTCGAGTTGATCGAATTAATTCTGCGACAATTGGTTGTTCACGGGGATTACTGGATGGAAATTTGAATTTAAGCCCAAGTCCAACTCCATTAGAAACTTTAGAAGAGGATGAAAGTTATCAATATATTTCACCGAATACAAAAGTTCTGTATCCTCCTGAGAATTTAAAGTACAGTGAGTTTTATGACACAGTGAACAATAATAATTTCAACATGCCGGGTCCAGTTGTAAGAAAAATTTCTACGGGGAATAATCCTAATGCAAGGGGACGACGAAGAAGTTCCATATTTCTCCCTGACATTGATGAGTTGAACTTGGCTCAGAGTAATTCAACTTTTGGAGTTTATGGAAGAAGTTTGGCAAATTACACACAAGATGCTTTGCCGAAAATGAACAATTACAGGAATCTCCTGTCTCTTCAGGCTGCTCAACGTCCCACGCTTGATGAATTACACGATGAGGCCATCAGGGAAAAGGTAACCAATGTTTCCATCTCAAAAATTGTCTTGACATTCAAGGAAAGAGTCGACTGGAGTCAGAGGACACCAAAACCTTTACGGGGTCATGTAGGACTCCGAACAGATCAGATAAAATTCCGCTATCTGATTCGATCCCCGATAGGCACTTGTTACGTAAAGCATTTTTTGCAGATTTTTTAAAATATCCTAATCAATTAAACCTAATTTGGTATCGGCGACGTCATTTGTCTCCTATAATAATTTTCCTCCCGTGACCCTAATTGGAACTATACAATTTATGAAGAGTTTGTCAGCCAGGAATTGAACCGGTGACATATTAAAATACCCCACCTTCGCTGCTCTGCACTACGCCATACCGACTTTCAATTTCGATGAGAATTTTCAAGAAATAATATCAAAGTGACTAGTGACTGGATTTTCATTTAAAACGTGCTCAATTATTAGGGATTTTGTGTTCATGTACCCTATTTATGGTGTCATTTTCTTCCTGTCATGTGATAATTTATGAAATGCAACAGGGAGCCATACCTGCTCCGGAAGATGCCCCAGCTGGCTCGTCTTCTATCAAATTTGGTTGGATTGAAGGATGTCTTGTAAGATGTTTGCTCAATATTTGGGGTGTTATGTTGTTCCTTCGACTGTCTTGGATGGTCGCTCAATCTGGACTAAGTACGTGTTAATCATGCCATAAATACTAGTTTGATTAAAGAAATTAAGTACACAAAATAGGAAACTAATTTTTTTTTTGCAATTTAACTTAGTTCAAGCGTTGATCATAATTGCCATTTCAACTGTCGTGACGGGTATCACTACATTGTCCATGTCGGCCGTCTCAACAAACGGAGAAATGAAAGGAGGTATTATTCAATTCTTATGTCTGATATAGATGCCGTGTTCTTATAAGGTCAACTAGTTATCGATTGCGCTTTGGTTTTATAAATAATGCCCGCAAATTAGTAACAGCTTATCAATTCTCAAAAATTCTTTCAGATTTAGATTTCTTCCAAAATTTAGAAAAATTGAGTCAGATTGCGTTCATACATTGAGTGACGATTTCGCCCCAATACTGCTACAATGTGAATTCCAGTACCGTTATTCAATTCCCTAGCCTCTAGTGGTTATGACCAACATGTTTCCAGAATTTCTAGGTCAAATTTTATCTTCAGCAAATCGGCCACAGAGAGTTGTGCTCACAACACTTAATGCGACCTATTAAATTTTGCACTGTTGTCATCATTCGGGATTAAAGTTAGATGTTGTTGAATCTATATCCAGAAGAATCGGAGAAATTGTTAATATGTTCTTACTACTTACAGGTGGACTTTATTTCATGATCTCAAGGTCTCTGGTGCGTACCCATATGATATTGAACATTTATTTCAGAAGATATTTTTTGATATTACAATTCTTGCTGTATTATTTTCAGGGGCCTGAATGGGGCGGTTCAATTGGTGTCGTCTTTAGTTTCGCAAATGCTGGAATGGCTGCCCTCAACATAGTTGGATTTTCCGAATCTGTCATCGCTCTCATGAAATCTCAAGGTGTCATGATCGTCGACGGTGGACAAAATGACAATAGAATAATTAGCTGTGCATGTATTGTTCTCTTACAATCTATCATTGTAATCGGGATGGAATGGGAGGCCAAGGTATGTATTTAATTGTGTCCTGCATGACCTCAATAATGATTGAAATCAGCCTAATAACTTTCGTCGTGTAACGTTCCATTGAATTTTTTCTGGCCTGATATGCAGATTAATGTGATCCTTGGGTTCTCACGCTCAGCATAGTAGTTCGCGTTTGTATTGGTGGCGGTCTTAGGAGTTCTTAGTGAAAAGTGTCCTGTGCAAGTACACAGGGCGATATTAGTAAAATCTGAAAGGACACGGCATACAACTTATAAAAATATGTATGCCGATAGTATTCGCTTGATTTCTTATTATGCTGTAGTCTTTGGCATTCTGAACAATTTTTGTGAAGGTCCAACCACAAAAGTCTAACTGTTTGCCCGCTAGAAATACAGTAGGCACGTGCGATGACGTAGAGTGAAAGTCAAAGTGAAAGTCACTGTACGCCATAAAAAAATAATATAAGAAATTCAGCGAATTCCAACGGCGTACATTTTTCTGCAAGGTGTATGTGGTATCTTTTTGGGTCTTGCAAATTGGCCAGCCCGTAGAACCGCCACTGCTCACATGCGCTAAAACTGCGTCATAGGTTCTAATTGTAATGCTAGTTACGTTTCATTTCTGGATGAAACCTAATCTTAGAGAAGTAGTTAAAGTCAGTTTAATTTAGTCATTTTTTAAGGTTGATGTAATGAACGAGCTGTTAGGAATTGAGTAAAGCAAATCTAATTAGTACGACTACCTAGGGGGTTCATGGGAAGAAAGGAACAGAGAGCAATTAGCAAATAGCAGGTAAACAACAATTATAAGGCAGGAATTAAATATGAGTCAGTTTAAAAAATTATGTGCAAACTTCCAATTGTTAGCCACGTACGCGATAATAGTATGACACTATGGCAGTAGATGATTCATTCAAATGTAAATTCAGGAAGAATAAAAATCATAACATGTGAACATGCAACGTAATCACACATAGTGTAGTCAACTTATCGTTATTGCGATGTTTATTACCTTTAGACCGATTTAGTTAGGGTAAGATTTAAACAAAAGCAAAAGTTACTATTTTTTAAGTAGGTCTGAATGAATCAGGGAGAAGTTTCGTCACCGGCCACCACAATGCCCTGCAAACTTTTCCACGTGTACGCATCGCCTAATTAGTGCAACGCAAAAAATGCCGCATCGACTTCGTAATTACAATTTTAAAACTATTGTACAACTTAGTCGATACTTCTTGGACCCAGCAATACATTTTATTGTTTGTAGAATCTGCTTCCGCTTCATGCCAGCCAAGATAAGATACCGAATAGTCGAAAGACGCTCGGCTCTAAGCGCATTTGGGTCAATAGATATTATGAATTTTAGCATCTCAAGAGAGATTCGAGTAATCGTTAGAATACTAATTAATTAATTCCGCCCGATTTTTATTATACATATACTCCTTCGCGACGGCCAAACTGCTTGCCAATTATTATTTTGTTTACGTACTACGCCGTCTATTTTAAAAGCTAACGTCGTAATAGTAAATTCTATTTAAAAACAAAAGCAATTCTAGTTTAATTTGATTGCTCCGAATTTAGCTCTAATTGCAAGTCGTAAATATATTGTTCACAGGCTCAAGTGGGATTGTTGTTGATTTTGCTAGTTGCAATGGGTGATTTCGTAATCGGAGCATTCATGGGACCTCAAAATGATGCATCAATTGCGAAGGGGTGGATTGGATTGAACGGTAATTAATGCAATGCTTGTTTATTGCAGAATCAATTTATGGGAACGAATTTCATATTATTAATACGACATAGTAATTCTATGGGTTCCCCCAAATTGTTCTTGGGAATTTGGGAGCAAAGACTTGCGTGATTTTCTTCACAGAAAACTGAAAACCCTCTCGAAATCACTTCCACTTCGAACTAAGCCATGTCTGCTCGATAGTTCGAACCACCAGTCTGTGCAAGCGATTGGCCGACCAATTGAGTAATTAATTGGTACTTTTTGTTAATTTACAGCAACGTTATTCGCAGAAAACTTACAGCCTGGATACATCATGGCTGAAGGAATGCAGCAAGATTTTTTTACAATTTTCTCCATTTTCTTCCCAGCAGTGGCTGGGATCCAAGCCGGGGCGAGTATATCCGGAGATCTGAAGGTCAGACTTGTACTAAAATCTCGATAATTCTTTCAAAGCTTCAAACTTTTTCTTCCAGAGTAATAAGGATTATTATTTTACAGGACCCTGCCATGGCTATCCCTGCCGGAACTTTGCTCGCCATTTTTATTACTTCTGCATCCTATGCTGCGTTCGCCCTATTGGCTGGTGCCGGAACACTTCGTTCAGCTACAGGCATTGAATCTCAGGCGGCCAATGGAAGTTGGGCATTTGCAAACTGCAGTGGAATCAAATGCGAATGGGGATTGTACAACGATTATCAAGTAAAATAAAATTGAAATAAGAATTCAACGAAAAGTTTAAGTGATAAATTAAATTCACTGATGTATTAAATTATAATATCCCGGTTTCCGGAAATATTTTGGGAAGTTACCAAAAACTCCCCTTGTGATTCAATTTCAAACTTCGACAGTGTCATTAATTTCTGATTCCCTTTGGTCGTTTCGGTTAGGTGATGCAATTGATGTCCCTATTTGGCCCAATAATTTACGCCGGATGCTTTGCTGCTACACTATCTTCGGCCCTGTCCTGTCTAGTTTCTGGTCCCAAAACTTTCCAGGCTTTATGCAAGGACGAAGTTTATCCGTATTTGACTCGATTCGGCGTTGGGTGAGCTATCAAACTTTCTTTCTTTCAATTTTTTACCCGGTTATATAACGCCTTAACCATTCAAGCTGACGAGGAAACAATTTTCTATGTAAAAAATCAGATCGATTCGAAAACTAACAGAGGTGTCCTGAGAAAGAGTACATTAGACATGTCGTAGTGAAAATTTAGTGAAACAATCCAAACATGAACCACAGGTACGCTCACTGTTGCCTTCATGAACTGCCAGAACAAAGAATATTCGAGTAGAAACTGAACACCTGTCCAAAAAAATGAACGCAATGACTTTTACCAGGAAAGTGGTTAAATATTTCATGTTGGAATTCCTCAGAGAATTCTAATAACACAATCCATCCACAGAATTCCAAATTGTTTCAACTTCACAACAGAGAATTTCAATCAAAACGCCCCTTGGGTCTATGAATCCATCCCCCTTAACTATTTTGGAGAGGTGTGCAGATCCTTTTCGAATTATCTGTGCTAGCGAGGTACAAATAATTGACACTTAACACTTAACATAACCAATCCTGAGCGTTTGATCTGGTTTTTGCATGAGAAATTGTTTCCTTGTTAGAACTAAAGCGATTATTATAAGTGCACTTTTATTTTATAGTTACGGGAAGTCGGATGACCCCTATTGGACATACGGGTTGGGCTTTATCATCGCACTCGTCTTTATCCTGATTGGTAATTTAATACAATTTTACGGAGTGCAAAGTTTCGCACTTGGTCCCATGTCCGATTTTATTAAGTTCTTTAATGTACTTACGCGCTGTGTGTGAGTCAGGGAGCTTACCACTCTGCGAATGATCGCTAGTTCTAAACTGCATAGGATTTAAGTTTTCGCACTTTAACATAATCTTCTGAAGTTCGAAATATTGATTTTGATACATATGATGGCACATGAATTTTTAAATTTTGATTTCACATTTGGATTCGGGCACAGACCAAGATAAATTACGTTACACGTTCCATCTTTGTCTCGGGACGAAAATAGAAACCGTGCCAACTTGCCCAACAATTGTAAGGTCTTTTCTCATGTGCAAAAAAATCTGAATCGAATTTTCTTTAGGCGCCAAACTAACTTTTCTCGTCGTCATCCTGACTTTCTTTTTTCTGTTACAATTCCCTTTAATCTGCAAACTACTTCTCGCTAGAAGGGCGAACGACGTCAATTTATTCATGGTAACTTTCTTTGGCATTGTAAATCACACTTTTTCATCCGTACCCTCATTCATAACTTTTTGAGACCTCACATTGGTCCAGATGAATAGAAATATTACAAAACTTCTCAAAATGACTCCCGAGTGCATTATCACCAATTTCTTCTTGGCTTTTCTCTTCAGAAAATCAGATAAACTGGAAGTATTGATCCACAAATCAGTAACATGTTACATTTCGAGTTTGAAGAGTTTGTTGAGAGGACCCGTTCTGATACTTCGACCGATCCGCATTGTAACGTTACATTAAAAATCTAAGTAGAATGTTCAAAAGTCTTTACTAAATTTCGGTGGTCTTTTGACCTTACTGTATAATATGGAACCTGAGTGATGCAGACTGCGTAGGATCATCCAAACTCGGAATTAGAGAACGGACCCAGTAGTAGGAATTGAACCCTCAAGCCCACTGAATAAACCCGACACCCACTGCACTACTGCGCCGTATCTACCTCCAATTCTACACTTGTTCTCGAGATCCCTGTAGGTGTAGCTTGTTCTCGAGATCCCTGTAGGTGTAGCTTGTTCTCGAGATCCCTGTAGGTGTAGCTTGTTCTCGTGATTCTAGTTGTATCTTGATTGACCCGATTATTATATTGTCCTTTCTATGTATAATATTCTACTTGACCACTTTTGTCTCCAGAGTTTATTAGACTTCAGGGCCTTCTTGCAGCGTAGGCATCATTCTTGAATCCCTCCGTTATAATACTGCCGTGCGCACGGACCGTTACCGCGACCGTCGGCGTTAAGTACTAAAATAATAAATCAAGTTTTTATAGCGTCTTTGTGACAAGTGGGGAGCCAAATATGGAAAGTTTACGAGAGTGAAACTGACGCTTAATTCAAGTGAACGGTCTTTCTAACCCATGGTATTTTTCATTTAATTAGCCGATTTAAATGCAATCGCCCCGTTGATTTCAAACTTCTTCATGGTTGCCTACTGTCTCCTCAACTACTGTGCTTTTCATGCCTCACTTATCAAACCACTTGGTTGGCGACCAACTTTTAAGGTAAGTCATTCATGACTATGATAAGTTTTTCCGAAATTTTCTGCATCGAAGGTAGTGAGAGGGAGAATCAGAATCCGACCGAATGACTGACATTCTCACTCACCTAAAGAATGAATAGTAGAATTGGAATTGGAATTGAAATTGCAATGGTAACGATAATGGTCTGGGTTGGCGTTTCGCCAAATCCATATGTTCGAATTTTTTTCTTTTTTGCGTGTCGTCGTTTTTTTTTGTCCACTCTAGCAAACTTTATTGTTCACAGAAAAAGTCGCTTTATTGTATTGTGCAACCCATAAATCCTAAGTGTAAAAACTGTAACTGAGCTCAGCAGTTTTTTCTCATGCAGTAAAACATCTATGTATCTACCGTGTAAAGGATATTTTTTGGTGGGACGAACTCTTAAAGGTCACGGTCGAATTATAGTTTTCGTGGTGGTAATTGTTCCTCTATGCAGTAAAATTTCCATATAACGAGGAATTCCATCGTTATGGAAATTGGCGGTGCACTTAAGGATTCCAATCTGCCAACCAAAGAGACAAAAAAATATCGTTGTATGGAAGTTTTACTTTTAACGATTACCTTTTCGATATGAAATGTATTACTTTTATCTTTCCTCTCAACAGTATTACAATACCTGGGTGAGTCTTGCGGGAGCTATCGGGTGTTTCATCATCATGTTTCTCATGAGTTGGGTCACAGCACTTATTTCTTTGGGCTGTGTGATTGCTCTCTATTCGATTGTCTTGTACAGAAAACCGGGTAAGTTTTATTTTATTTGTACAGAGTCAACCATAAAAAATGTCCCAAAGGACCTTAGCCACTTTGGGCCCCATTTGAGAGATTTTTCAGGTTGTGGTTTTTGGCTTCGCTATTTGGAGTAGTACAAAAATGGAGTTCACTTTTCTGAAAATGAAATCGCCTGAATTTTGTGCCCAAACATTTTTTTTTTAAATTTCCAAAATTTGAGTCCTGCAGGGCATATTTTACATACATTGGAGTGCATTCCATCCAAACCATTCCAGATTTCAAATAGCATCAGAGTTCAGCGGTATGAATTTCAGATTTTGTCAAAATAAAATGCCCATCCGGACGTTTATTTAGTGCCTGCCAAATTCTGACGGCGGCGCCCTGGTGGATTTCTGCACAAGTAGCAACCATTGTAGCTAAGGCCCTGAATTCTTGCACAATGGAGTCGTTTTTAGACAAATATTAACTTGCCAGCGTTACATCCTTTGAACTTTTCTGTAAGCTCTTGTCATAAGAAACAAACAATATATGTGTATTGTGGAGTAGGACAGGTGCCATACTAGAGTCCCTCGGTATGCAAATGACGTTTTCGAGTGTACCCTGTACATACTTCAAGTCGTGAAGAGTTCTCTGAAATGAATCGACAAATAAATTTTGAAGAATTCAAGACACACCTTACGGTTGACGATAAAACCCCTGCTCAGACATTCACCCTGGGAGTTCTACTTGTCGACTTACTACTACCGAATTCCTTAAGCAATTTTTATGCATGACCAGACATTCTAACCCGAAAGAATCATAGAATATTTCCGCCTTCAGTGTAACATGATTGGATGGAAACTATCACCAGATACTCACATTGTTTATATATTTAGATCTGAATTGGGGAACATCGATTCAAGCTCAAACGTTCTCAGATGCACTCACAGCATTGCAGTCATTGACGACGCAGTCTATTCATGTGAAGAATTATCGCCCTCAAATTTTATGCTTGACCGGTTTCCCAAATGCAAGACCGGCCCTCGTGGATTTTGCCAATTTATTAACCAAGAAACAATCTTTATTAATTTGTGCGAACGTGAACGAGGACCGTGTCCAGTCCTTCCTTCGTCGGGTTATCATTCAGAATGGCTATGAATGGCTTCAATCGAGAAACGTAAAAGCATTTTATGTCATGGTGGACAGTTGTAAATTTGATGAGGGATGTCAAGCTCTAGTCCAGTCTACGGGA
The DNA here is from genome assembly GCA_034698945.1 of Protaphorura quadriocellata. Classification (NCBI taxonomy): domain Eukaryota; kingdom Metazoa; phylum Arthropoda; class Collembola; order Poduromorpha; family Onychiuridae; genus Protaphorura; species Protaphorura quadriocellata. Next base: position 18,653 of record JAQGCA010000308.1, read on the forward strand.
ATTGGAAAACTTGCTCCGAATATTTTACTCTTGGGATATAAAGGTAAGATGAGTCCGTTTACAAAGTATCCGAAAAGTCAACATACACGATGGATGGGCTTTGCCCAACCCGGAATCTCAAATCTACGAATTCAATGGGTTGCGGGGTTATCACAAAGTATTTTGTCCCTTCCTGGTAACGTATTATCACTCAAATACGTCGTTACGTTGTTTGTGTTAAGCTTATTGGGAATGTAAGTGAATCAATGAGCATACCAAAAGTTAGGAAAACATATTTAAATACGCCAAGTCAAAATATGATTTGTTACGATTTTTATAACGCTTTGTAAGCACTCCTGACCTGAGTCCGAAGATTCGAGCTAATAACAAAGTTGGTCAAGTTTTAGTAGGACTCATCCAGTTTTACTTTACTTTTTACTAACTTTTTCGATGCTATTTCTTTTCATCCTCACAGCGAATTGGCAGTTGTGTCCACGTGAAGAAGTCAAGGAATACTTCAATTGCTTACAGTAAGTCAAAGAGTTTTCTAACTTTCACCAATTGGTATCTCTTTCACTCTAAATCCTTTAGAGAGATGAGATGGCGTTCTTCCTTAATTTGGGGAAGGGGGTGTCTGTTTTCTTAGCTGTGGATAGGTTGATCCCGATCGGATATCGAAATTGAGATCTATTTGTTCAATATTTTTTTGGATAATGGCCCCAAGACTCAGATACCAGATCCGGTCTCACCAGATGTAATGACAAATGTTTGTCAGATATGTGATCTGTATCTGATCTAGATCTGATGATCCACATCCGATTTAAACTTGGTAACATAAAAGAGAATACTTTCTGATCGGAGCCTTACGATTGCCACATCGCAGACCGTTCCTACACGAGCACAATATTTAATCCGTTAATAATCTCTTGGAAGTGTTCTGAGGTATTTGGGGAAACAATATGTATTGACAATTGATCCGTAGTGATTTTTGAAAAATTTACCCCTCTGAAAATATTCAACTGGTGACGCCGATGTTCATGGGTCGACCATGAAATGAAATGAAATGCAGCCACCTTTCCACTTCTTTTCCTTTATCGAGAGGTCTCTTTTCTCGGATGTGTCATGTCATTTCCTTCCAGGTCTTGTCTTGTCTCCTTTTGATTCAAATACATGCACTACAACTACATACTCATGTCTCTATGTTTTCTTGAGTAAGATGGTTGTCTGGATACGCGCGACTACGACGATTCACGATTACGACACACGGTACAAGGTGCTTCTGTTTCGTTTTTTCGTTAGTACAAGGTGGTTCATAACGTAGAAAGAGGTAGATTAGACTTTCAAGCTAATCGTGAAATTCTAACCACTTGACGAGCTTGACAGTCTACTCGGTTTCGACCTACACATGTCAAAGTTAGAATTTTTCGGTAGATTTCGTAACATAAAATTCAGGACCTCAGCTCTCAAGTTACATTCAACACAAAATTATCTACATCATGTAGTATCAGATTTCTCCGAAAGCTTTACAAACTTGGGCCGCAGCGAAGGTGTTGATGAAAATTGTTATGAACCACCCTGTACAATTATATTCTATCTGTTGGTACGATCGGTCGTCTCTTCGGTCGGCGAGTTTCAATTCAATCTAATGAATTGGGATAGGAAGAGAAATACGAAGTACGATACGAAGGAATCGAAAGAGTCTTGTCTTGTTCCTCCAATGCGAATACACGCCATATTCAGGAGAAAATGAAATGTATTGAATTTACAGAGACAGAGTTTCTTTTCGAAAATTGCCGACCATGCACGCTTCCAATTGCTGTTCCTTCCTTTCTCGCTTTCCTTTGCTCCCGACGACTGACTAACCGACAATCCTTATTGGAAAAACGCGTGTCTTTTCCTCAGAGTTTCCACAAAAATAGAACAAAATATAAGGACAACTACAAGAGAAATAGGCAGAAGATGGACATTTGTAGACATGTCACAGGCAGGCCAGAGGTCAACTGCTTGTGCGTTTAGTTTTTATGAAATATTCTATTGCGTAGTGTGATTGCCTGTAATCCTTGCTTTGGGTGCATTATCACTCCACCTCGAAATGATGTTTTTCAAAATGCGATATTTTAAACGTACACATACGACGGAGCGTCTGTAATGTAAGACAACTGTTAGCATACCAATTTACGAGCCAACGCACTTCCAAAAACGCGCAATAATTGCAAATCTGATTACCTTTTATATTTGGAGAGAATTTTTGTAAGATACGTAACACTTACCGATCTACCGTATCCGCTTTATTAGAACCCCGGGGTTCTATTATAGAAATTTGTCTCCAGGGCAGACGCTTTCTCCACTTTCTCCATATGGGTGCGTGGAGAAAGTAGAGAGAATACTCGGGATGTTATTGAGACATGGTTCTTGTAGAGCAAATATGGTATCAGAAGGCCTGAATTGCTTTGTTTCCTGCGACAAATACAACATATAGATCTACTTCTTGCTCTGCTAACACCTTCGCCGGTCATACCTTGCGGTTTTCTGAAAATGCTATGTCAGTTCAAATCTGGTAGACATGAAAGTCAGAAAAAGCTTTTTCCTTTGGGCATAGCATGGGCATCTCAATCCTTTCACTCCGAATTCGAATTCCTCACAAATTCAGATTGATATTGTCGGCGAGACCACTCGAAACTCATTCGCATTATTTTAAAATGAAATGGACAGCGATATAAAAGTAGGGAAATTGCACCTTCGAATATGAAGACCGTTAAGACCTACTTTTTTTTTCTCCAACTCAAGCACCCAAACACAAAATCCTTATTATTTAGCCTTAAAAATCGCTTGAATAACCCTTTTCCGAAGATAATACCGGTAGTAATAATTGAAACCGTCAGGACCTTACCAATCGGACATTACTGCATAATTTTAACCAAGTGTTATCTTACCGAGGTCATTGTAACTGTAAGGGACATTTTCAACTGGAGAGAGATGTAGTGGAATAACTTCTAGCAACTTGTGAATATTTTTGAGAAGTAATACAATTCTTTTTACGATAATTTTCTGATCGTATCGTGTAGTGACTCTCATTTCTCTCCATTTCACCAAATTCTGAAAAGTAAGTTACGGAAACTGCTGAACTTTCGACACAAAATTGAACGTCCAAATTCATGGTTCCTTTTCTTCCGGACTTTCACCACTTTACACTTTTGAGTGATATAGAAATTGATGATTGACATTGACGACAATCTTTTCAGTTTTGAATTGAAACACTCAAGTACTACATTTACGACACGACAAGGTGATTTAATGTGCCCATTTGAAGAAACGGAGTACGTACTTTGTTTGAAAACTTTTGCAATCTCATTCAGAAAAACCAATGAATCGAATAGAACGGAACAGGAAGAGACGGTGGGCATTCATGAAATGAAATGAAAGAGTCACTTCAGTTTTACAAGGGAAATATTTTTTATGTAATATGACGGTTTCTTTGGTAAATAAAATTATTTTATATCACCTCATTTGCTCAAGCACTCTAATTTTTTCCCATGTACCTGTACAGTATGCTTGGGAATGGACGAACCTTTCAAGAAATTTAATTTGTATGGGAAATTTATCAGCCACTAACTTTTAAATTATCGGAATTTCGCAATGAATGGTCGTTTCCTTGTCAGCCGGCACTAGTCCCTGAACGGCGGCACATCCTTTTTAGAATTCTTTAGAAAAGTGAACAAGTGAAATGTTCTGTTTCCAATGAATGGTACAGTTCCAGCTTCCAAAGACCTGGCCAGGAATAATGAAAAGATCTGGCAGTGGAAATACTCTAAGCCATCATTAAAGGTGTATTGTCTTGTCTTTCTTTTAGTCAAGCGCTGGACAATTACTTGGCTATCTCGATCTTAAGAATTAAGGATGGCATTGACTGCTCAGAATTGATGACTCCTCAGGAACAAACTCTCACTTTGCCAGAATCTCTGAAAAATCCTGTTGGAAATCCTGGCTTTGATAATACATTGCAATTTGACCCCACGGATCCTGAGTCTGGCGGAAAACCGAAAATTTCTGGTATGGCTTCCGTCACGACTGGGGCTACGATGAAAGGAAATAAGATCGTATTCAATCGGAAACCAAACAAGGAAGATAGTGTGGATTCTAATGGAGTCTACAGGTAATTTAATCCACATCTTTGAATAATACTCTAATTAATTGACATTCGCCATACATGTCAAACATCCATAAAGAGCGCTGGAATTAGCTTTTACTTGTCAATATATCCTTAGTAATATGACAAACTTAGTGGGGGAAGTTAACGTAGTAACCCAAGACAAATATTGTCAATTTGATGGATTGAACCCGCAACGGAGTAAGACAGCAAAGTCAAAAGTAGGGGCTCATAAAATTCAAATATCCACCCACTCTATTGTTGTAGAAACTCCGAGCAATGGTCCATTCTGCTTGGGATTGGATTGATAAAGTACAATTTCTATTTCATAGGGATGCCAGTGATGGTGGAAACAATTCAGCTGTCGCAAATCCGTCCATCTTCCAGTCAAATCAAGGGAAAGGTGTCATTGATGTTTGGTGGTTATACGATGACGGAGGTAAGCAAAATATGACAAATTAAAGAGGGTGTAATTCGTAATTTCAAATTTTTTGTAGACCTTGTATTATCAAAGCTTACGCAGTGAAAGTAGCAGTGAACGGAATCATAAGTTGCGTTCAGTGAATTATACAAATTCGTTCAAATTGATAGTTACAAGCACAACTGCGTTCAATTAACTCCTCTTAATTTGGCCCTTCTTGGTAGTCTCCTATAACTGAATAGTAGGGGCATAAGTGTATAAGTACCGGAAAAACTTAGTAATCCTTACATTTTGGCAGAATCCGATAATTTCTTGCACTAGAATAATGTTTCTTGTAAGAGGAGATTATACTTGTAAAAACCCAATTTACACGCGTTTAATTGAGACTCTTGTGTAAACTCTGTACATTCTTCTTTTAATGAAGTTTTCTCCGTCAACGCCGGAAGAGAGAGAAAGTAAACTTTCCCTCGATTACATTTCTTTCACTTTATTCCAACCGGCAAACATTTAATACTTACTTTACATTTCATACATCACTTACATTATAATTTACATGGAGTCAAATAACAGAGCACAGCACAAGCACAGGATAGGTTCATTTGAATTCTTTCCGACTCTTCTTTCCTGGACTCTATTCCAGGAACAGAATTCAATTAAGTATGTCTCTCAAACCCTACTTAAAGGATATTACAAGAACATTTTCTCTCACTGGAACAGTCCAAGAATTAATAGGAAACTCGAACTGTAGGAAATTTGACGACGGAGACTTTCTCTTTATTCTTTTTAAGTAAATAGGGAAAGTAGTTCTGGTCCTGGTCGACTTTCTCCTTTATCTTGAGAACTTTCTTTCCTTTGAAATTCTAAACTTATTGATGCGAACGCGCACATTTTTATCATTTGCATTTACTTTCACTCCACGACCAACTTTTTGACTACTTACTCACGTTACGTTACATTACCAAAGCATTGTACACGGTGGTCTAAAACAACTTATCCCCTGCAGGACATGAAGGCTTCCAAGAGAAAAGAAATTAAGACACCGTAAATTACCGATTAGCGGCCGGGACCAAGATAGGGACCAGGTCTTTCTCCGTCGTTCCTTTTAGAAAGTCTATGACTTCCGACCTTACCAGAATAAAACCGGTCTTCTATCAGTCATTTACGGTATATACTTTGCAGATAATTCAGTGTACAATTAAAAATACACTCACTAATGCATGGCAAGATCAACTATCATCGCGTATTTTTCATTGAGAATACGTTAGCACTCTATTTGGCGTAAGGTGGCGTACCTCTAGAAGTAGAGTAGCCATATGTGTACAAAATGAAGATCCCAACCTTCGCTTCTGGGATATTGGAGATAATGTTTATGAAACACCCTATAATTTCATTTCTGACATTCGGTTCTTTCCGCGCGCGCTGGGAAAATATGTAAAATAGGACGTGCAAAATGCAAATACTTTTGGCCGGATTTGGAAAGGATGGAGTAGAATAGAATAATAATAATAGTAGAAAAGAATTTCTAAGAAGTTAGGAGGTGAGCCGGGTAGAACAAACAAAGTCTTTGAACCTGGATATCTTAAGTCCGGATCCACTGAACTTTTTATTATGAATGCGCAAATTTCGTGTCAAAAACAGAGTCGGAGTCACTCTTAATTACAAAAAATATGCAGATTTTATCCAATTTTAATAAACTCCTCTGCTTAGTGGTTATTATCGTGTCAGTTAGTAATGAGGTTAAAGGCTGGGAAGGATCTATGCGGATTTGTATGTATTATGAACGCAAACTTTTTCAAAATTGTTAATTTCAATTAACTATTCGCAACTTAACTTTCTTGGGTATTTTAAAACTACTACAAAATTTTCAGAATTATATGCTCACATGGTTAATGTAAATATTTTGGGTCAAACTTGCGGATTTCAACTAGCTTGCAATGATGACATTAAAAACGGCTATTCGAATATTCGATCGAAATCTAATGTGGATTTCTAAGACTTCATTCGATCTTGAATGATATTTTGAAGAATGAGGTGTCGAGTTCCACAATTCCAAGGAAGTTGAAAGTTAACTCTGTGGAATTCATCCAATTGTAGTGAAAGTGGTAAAAGGATAAATTCCCGGTTGACAAGACCATATATGGTCATTGGAGACATGATGCTGAATGCGCGATGCGATGCCCTGCTGTCATATGGAGGCAGCGAGCGTGCAAATAGAATTTTGTAAATAAGATTATCATGTTTCAACGCTTCAGCGCAGCGTTCAGCGTTTGTGACTCTGACTCTGTAAGAAATAACCGATCTCTTCTGCCCTCAGCCACTTGCCCGCTTTGCAGTAATGCATATCCTGACAACTACCAGGTTCCAATTGAAATTTATTTCTTGGACCTTTTATTCTTCTCTAGGACTCACTCTTCTACTTCCGTACATTTTGAAAATGAGGAAAAATTGGGCCCAGTGTCGTCTTCGAGTTTTTGCCTTGGCAAACAAAAAGACTGAAATTGAAGTGGACCGACGAAGGTAATGTTATTTACTTTTTCTTTCACCCACATACAAATACACATGATGACTACTTTCTAACAACGAACACTCTGCGAATGTGAAATTTACTTCAGTTTACTGTTTGCTTTTTTCTAATGTGCTACGCGATAGCAGCGAATGTGTACTAATGTGTAGAAATGTTTCCTGTATTAGTGTCACATATAAATGAGATATTACTACTTGACCCACTAGACCGTCAGTCATTACAAGTCATCTAGTCGCGTATACGAGACTTGCAATTTTATCCTGTCGAACGACCAGAACTGCAATTTGACGAACGGCTAGAAATAAATTCGTCTATAAAGTTTTGTCCAATCGTCAATAGCTTGCAGAATATTCCATCGGGCCCTCTTGCGTGTGTTCTGGTACATACGTACATAAGTATATGCTCGAAACGTAATGACAATAAAAAGGATTTCATTTCCCGAACGAAACTTTTTTACTCCTTACCAACCGAATACAGGGTGGCCCTTTTGTATGTGAACACTCTATGTAGGCCTATATCTCGCGCAGTTTGAGTTGGAGAACGTTCAAAAAAATAAAAGCGTATCCTTCGACAAGTTGGGACAAGTCATGATTTTTACAGATTTTTGGAAATCAGTTAGGCGGGTCAAAATGGCCGCCGAAGTTGAGACACTAGTGAAAACTTTTTCCAAAAGTCGTCCAGAATCGTCGCCCTTCTTTTTAAGAGCCTTTGTTTCCGAAGTCCAAATGCGAAAAACTTCATTGGACTTGTATCCGAGGATTTAACAGGAATTTCAGTGTTAAGAATAATTTACAGTTTTTTTCTAAATTGCAAACTTGCTGCGTAGGCCCCCATTATATTTGATGTATGGGAAGACGCTTTATCATGACGAAAGAAAACTTCAAAGGTCTCATCAGGGTAAAACGCAGCGACGGATTCCTGCAAAACCGGTTTCAAAATTTCAGAAATTTAATACTCCGAGTTTATTTTCACATTTTGTGGAACTTTTATGAGTGGGGTAACGCGACGTGGATCCTTGCTCCGATCACCATAAATTTTTCACTAAACTTGTCGGGTCTCTCAATGCCACATTCGGGGAAAATATTTCCTGGTTTCCGTTAATAAATTCAACTGCTGTGTTCTGAATTCTGCAGGTAGAACCGAGCTTCATTAAGGGTGACCAGGAATCCCCCCATTTTTCGCGCCAAATGACCGTCATAATGCTTCCTGAAGTTTATTTCGCGATTTTTGACGTGTACGGGCTTCAAGGCTTGACCTTGGGTCGTCTTCATAATTTGTGCACCCAGATTCACAATGAGCACTCTCCGGACAGTTGTCCGTGAAACTTCAGACGCTTTGAAATTTCATTTTGAGACGGAGGCTACTTCGTTTAGGTTACAATGTCAATCTTTCGATTAAAGTGCTTTTTTCCTCGATTTACGGGATCGCTGTAACTTCCATGAAAAAATACCCACAATTTTGTAATTTCTGTGGTTTCCAATACAGTTGACAATGTTTGACTCACCACCCAAAAATATTTCAATTCCGTGACCATTTGACCTTTCCATGAACATTCGAAATGACAAAACTTCTCTGGAAAAGTTTCCCAATAGTGTCTCAACTTCGGCGGCCATTTTGACCCGCCTAACTGATTTCAAAAAATCTGTAAAAATTAAGACTTGTCCCAACTTGTCGAAGGATACGCTCTTATTTTCTTGAACGTTCTCCAACTCAAACTGCGTGAGATATAGGTCTACATAGAGTGTTCACATACAAAAGGGCCACCCTGTACTAATCCTGAAGATTTTACGTACGAACAGTTTCTCTTGTTAGAATTGGACTTGACGAGTTAGCACACTGGTATAAAATATTATATTAGATTTGTCCTAGTAAAGATAGTTGCCCACGATCACGATCACTCTCAATAAAACAATTCGACCGGATGGTGAAGAGCATCATAAACACATATAAAAAGCTGACAGACGTTTTGTTTGTGGGGCAAATGACCTTTACTTACTACGTTAGGTTGATTTTACGATTGTCAATACAAAAGACAAAATTCCATTTTTAAAAAAAATGTAAAAAATCCTTCAGTTGTTTTAGTTAAAACCAATGGCTCCTGTGATCAGTCGACGAAATCTAGAACCGGTCGTACAATGTTAGCGCCCACAAGATATAGTCAGTCCACTCTGAAAATGAGTGGAGTTTAAAATTCCGGAAACAGAATCGCGTGTTTCACAAAACTCTAATTGTTTAATTCTGTTCTAAATTTAAATTTAAAATATAAATTAATGCTATGTACAAATGATTCAAACTTAGCAGTATCAAGTTATTCTATTTCTTTGACCTTAATTCGATTCTTGGGAAGAATGGATGAGATCTTGAGAAACTAATCTTCTAAAAGCCACGATAAAGCCAGGCACGCCACGCGGGCTATATGTCGGCTTGACCTAGATCCAAACCAGAAGAGAAGCATTAATAGTCACACTTTCCTTAACTGTTTTAAAAATTCATCCGAGAATACCGCAAACATGTCTCAAATCCGTCAAAATCCTTCGGCCTTAGTCTCAGTTTCTAAGGATTCGAATTTAAAATTTATTTCCACATTTTCCACTATTTATTCCTTCCTAGGAAAGCCAGACAAGCAGCCTTGCCAAGTCCAACTAAAATAATAAAAAAGAACCAAAGGAACGTTCGGACGGAAGTGAAAAGACAGTAATGCCTTGGCTTGGCTTCGTTCTGGCTAGGGGTACTTGTCTTGAAAATTTATTACATTTTTAATGAAATTCTCCTTCCTCCTTCTCTTATATATATTTTAGTATGGCGAGTCTTCTGTCCAAATTCCGAATCGACTACTCGGACTTGACTGTGATCCCTGACGTTACAATGAAAGCTGGGAATGATACAATAGCTTTGTTCGAGTCTCTCATCAAAGACTTCAGGGGGGATCCAGACAAATGTGGTAATGAAACTTAATATATACAAAATCAGACTCGTAAATAGGGCAGGGTGGTTCATAACTACGGTCAGCTCCGGAATCTCAAATTAACTGCGACCTCTTGGAGTTGAGGCCTGGACGTGTTTGTCCAATGCAGTATGGTATATGGAATCATGTCGTCCAGAGTTTTTGAGTTAACAACGGTACATTTCCGAACCACCAGACAAATCAAAATACAAACAAGGAAGTTTTGAAAAAAAAATTCTGTGAGGTCTTAAAACGTAAACATTCTCTACAGATCGATCAAGTTAGCCAGCAGAAATTGTACAATACAAATTTATGAACCACCCTGTACTTAAGATGTTCGCTTTAGGAGATTCCCTCGCAAGCTTTAACACTGTCTTATCAGTACAAAGAAAAAAACGCGTGCATGGTCTGCCAAAAATGCCTGTACATTTACATATTTATGTTCCCATCAATCTAAAAATCCGCAAATGTTTACCATCGGTAACAATTAAGGTCGGCTCGTACTTACGTTAATGTCTTAGGGGATTTGCGGCTTGTGGCATGCCTACATGTAATTTGTCTTGGTGCAAATTGGGTGCGGTCTGTTAGGAACACATAAATGGTTTTCACAAAGGAAATGGTGGTTTAATTAAATGACAAAATTGCTTTCCGAGTCCTTTGAGGTTCTAGAAGATCAAGTAGGACTACTTTTGTAGTAATTCGTGTACACACGAAGAATTACTCGTTGCCCTCATTCATCTAAACCTAAAGTGATAAATCAACTTGCAAGGGTAAAGTTGAGTATGGTTATCGCGAATTCCGTTGATTATTTGACGGTCCGCTTATTGACGACACATAATCCTGAATTAGTCTGACCGAATAGAAAAAAAGCTATATTATCTACCTTCAGTACGGAACATTGTAGTGGAATACTCCCCGTAATAGGCATTCATCTTATGGAACGTTCAAATTCTGGCTAATTTTAATTGAGAAGCTAGAATTTCGTTCAATTTGGCTTAGGAAGTGTATCCTTAGTAGTAGGAAATACTCTGGTTCATGTTGCCAGAGGATCGAGGCAACATAGCGACAATAGCGAGGCGGCACGAACAAAGCGCACCAGTGTTGACCATGACCTGACTGAACATTTAGTGGCTGACTATGAGTAAATCCCGTCGTGCATTAGCACGTTCAGTACCAATTAAATTTTTACTGTTAATTTCCCAAGAATTTTTACTTGCTGACTATAATATGGTACGCTTGTTTGCAACAGTTAACCCTGAAAACTTTGACCGAATAGAAAATGTCATAATATATCTATCTACTGGCTGCAACACATCACCATTGGTTGTAATTCGGAGTCATATAACTTAGAGGGATTCACATATTTCAGTCCAACTGTGTGTCGTTTTGACTAAGAACGGAAATCCCGCAATTCACAGGCAGGAAATAAGTCTAGGATTTTTGGAATGTGTATCTCCTTTTATTTTTTTACATTTACTTTTGACAGAATGAAGCACGAGAAGGCTTAGTCAAGTGAGTCGAAAGAATCCCACATACATCACACGAGCGCATACTTACTACTTTCATAGACTTAAGGACCTTACCCATTTGTCAGTGGGTTTGGGCCCAACTGTGCATTTTGAAATTATAACGTTCCATAACAGTCAATGTTTTATGCACCTGGGGTTGGGAGACACATAGTTGGAGAACTTGCAGAAGCTTTAGGTGTTGTTAGTTGCCATCCCCTTATTATTGTACGAAATTAAAAAAAACTTTTCCGAGCACATCAATTTTTGAAATTTGAATTCGTACTGGGTCTCAGTGTGCCACGCTATTAAATTTAAATACATTATTAACTGTAGTGAGCTCGAGCTCGATATTTGGAACAATCTGAATGGAAAACTCAGTAATAACGCTACACTCTTAAGGTGAAGTGCACACTCCCTTACGATTTGAAAGGCGAACAATTTAGAAAATTCAAGGAAAGTCATAGTCACAACTGATGACTTGTTTTTTTTTAGAATTGAGAGTTAGGAGACTAGTGAACTAACATTATTTTAGTGTGGCCCCCAGGGTTTGCTGACGAATTTTGACAAAAGTGCGCACTGTTTGGGAAATAAAGTGCTCACTACACCTTAAGGCATTAGTCAAAGTTGATTCGATTGAATTTGTGAGGCGGAGAAAACACTAAATGCTTTCACTTTCGTTCGTGATCGTGTATTTCTCCTCACTCGAATTGAATAACATTTTCTTTCATTTTTCGATCGATGGTTTTAGCATTCCACGTCTATGCATTAAGTCTTACTCACGGAGTGAGAATTGCAGAAATAGCCTTTCCTTGAGATTGTGCTTTTCACAAATCCTGAGATCCTGGATTTCAGATTATACGTACACATGGTGTGCACAAAATCCCTCATCACTTTCTTATTTGGGCGACATTATTTTTCCTAAACTTATTTTTATTCCTCGATAGAATTATAATCCAATTAATTCTATGATTCGTATACGTGAAACGATTTTTGATCGGGCACTATAATTAAGAAAGAAAGAAAATATTAACCCTGGAGAATAACCACTTCCGACGGCTTCATTAAATTTCGCTCTCATTTTTAGTACAAACCGTTGGAATGGTTGGAAATGAAAATAAAATAGTTGTAAACTAAGAGGAAGTCGTGCCGAAAGAAGTAGGGATGGGTGGCGAAGTTTGTATTTTTGTTGTCGCTTCCTTACCAATTGTTGTAAGCGGTATCGCTTCTATTCACTCTAACTATATCATTCATTAAATTATTTTATATCATAGCTTCCCCAAATTTCTATTACTCAATCTAATAAGTTACTTCGCTTCGTTACCAATATGTTTCAGAGGTATCGCTTCCATTCACATTTTAAAAGCATTTTATTCTCACTTATTCATTACAATTTTTTCTAATATTGCTTCCAGAAATTGTTTTTACTGATCCTAATAAGGTACTGTAACAGTTAGGTATCTATTATAGGAATTTCGGAAACATCCGTATAGATACGCTATACATAGGGAAAATCTTGGAAGCAACTGCATGGAATATTTGGCCTAAGGTTGGAAGTATCTAAATAGAACCGGTATACATAATAAAAATATTTGAAACAGCTCAATAGATTAACTAGATTATTTGTTTCCACGTAATATAGGGAGTAAATGCAATGTAAACGGTTAGCTAAAAGGATTTAAGAGGTA
>JAQGCA010000309.1:0-31808 GCA_034698945.1 Protaphorura quadriocellata
CACGCCTACAGCCGTTGCACCCGAGCTGTGTCCATTCCGGCTCCTACATACTACGCTCATTTGGCTGCCTACAGAGTCAGGTGCCAAATTGAGGCAATGTCGTAAGTGAAATCATTTCATTTAGATACAATCGGTATTCTAAGTAGAAATGTAGAATGTATTTTAAGTAGTTGTGTGTTTGTTTTGTTACAGGCCGTCCGAGTACGACAACATCGAACGACTGAACCAGCTGGTCAGAAGGAACGCGAAATTGGTGGAGAACTACCCCATGCACTTCATTTGAAGAGGTTTCACCATTCTTGTATGGCAATTGATATAGATAGATAAAATAGATATTCTAGTAGGTATTCATTGAATTTTTGTTCGAAGATCGTTAAATTATTTTATTCACAATTTTCGGTTTCATTATTGCTATTTTATTATAGTGTAATATTAATTTCATGAGCCGGTGGTAGAATGGGCCCATGAATCCCATGAAGTCGTGTAACCTCTAAAGATAGACAAACCTTTTAGTGTTTAAATTCTCTGTTGGCATTCTTCATTCCTATTTCTGTAATGCTTGTAATGTGAATTGATATGTTAATTATAGGTTTCTTTGTTTATCGTACTATAAAAATCCTGTTTACGTAACTTGAAGTTAGTTGAAAACACCTTTCACTTGCCGGTCTGGTATTATGTATACATATTTTGCACTTTAGGACAATAAAATTGCCAATACTCCCAAACGATCTTTTTGAAGAGCTCTTAAATTTTATTATTGAACTTAGTGGTTTAACTGAGCTGAAATCATGCTTCCATGAAGGCTCCGTATCCGTTAAGGGTTTTATTGGTCATTAAGTTCAGACATGATTAAAATTATTTGAACCCATTCTGTAGAAAACGTATCTAGAAAAGTCCGAATATCCAGGTGTAATTTTTTCGCGAGATTTTAAATTTGAACTTCTCCGAATTTCACTAACATTACCAACGTCGAATAGTGTTGTAAATACCCAAAGCACCCGGGTATATACCCGAGATGCTTATTTTCGCACCCGCCGGGTATACAAAAATAGTTTTCCACGCCAAAACGTCCAACAACCACTCCACAACAATAATATGCAGGAAACGCGTACCAATTCTGCGCATCGAAGCTAATCAGAGTTTGAAAAAACTTAACTCCATAGGTATTGTGCCGATTGACCCTTTACTTATGTAGAATGCATTAGGGACACTAAGGCCGGGTTAAGTCGAGGACACTCACTCCAGGTCACTCATTTCGGCAACAAAGTTAAATTAGATCTACCAAGAAAAGAGATTTACGGATATTTCTATCAGGATAATCAATCAGGAAGTCCGCAATTGCAGAAAGAATTGAAGTGTAAGTTCCGTGACATGAAATGCCTTCCATAATGTCACAAACATAAAAATCATTTGCTTAAAATTTCGACAGAATTGAAAGCAGAATTACAACGAGATGTTGGACAATAAATGTTGAATCGTTCAAAAAACATAACTCGAGAAACCCGAGACATGCTTCAACGATTCTAATATAAAAACCGTGTGGAGAGCATTCCAACATAGAATTCAAATATTTAAGACACTTATATAAGGACTTATAAGGACTGAGGCATTACATTCTAAGTGGGCATAAAATTCTGAAGGTAATTACTTTAGTGAAGAGTGAAGACATGCTAGGAGGGCCGACAGACAAATCACCAAAATATTACGAAACAAATCACCATTAGCGACTAGCATGTCCGAGTCCGACGTAGTAAATGGTATTTTTTGCACATTTTTTTGCAATTCAAATGGAGAAAGATAAAAGCCCATAGCCAGGGATAAAGAATGTACTTTCTCTGATTTTTTTTCCTTTTAATTGATTTCCATGATTTCTGTAAAGTTCTTAACAAATTCACAGCCGCTAACTTCGTGAAGTTAGGGAAGGAATTACTGTCCCATCTGCCTCAACTTCCAAACGAAGTTGCAATTATGATTTGTGAGACATTCTAGAAAGTCGATCTACTGAGAATTATTCCAAGAGTTCGAAAACTCACCCGGGTCGATTACGATAATTTAGAGGACATTGAATGCGACTCAGAAAGTGCAAACCCGAACAATTGGGATTCTGATTGATATATTTCTTGTAGTCTTGTTTTACCAACCGGCGTTCTTTATGTAATCACTTTCCTCACAATATTTCGATTTCACACAACGTATAAATTGATTCAATTGTTGTTTCCTAGTCACATTAATACGCCCTAAGGACTAATTGATCTTAAAGTGAAGAATTCACAGAAAGCACCCCTAAATACCCAAAGCACCCGGGTGCTTTGGGTGGAAAAGTAAATACCCGGGTATTTAACAACACTAGTTAAAAATAATAATAACCGCAAATATCGGTCACTACAATACAGGATTATAAGTTTTTCCCTGCTGCTCGGTCGGAGTGCGTAATACTTTCACGAGAACAACCCAAAACACATACAATTTTTCCAAAATAAAATTCGGCTATGTTTGACCGCCTAGCATGCGAAGGTGCCGTGTAAATTAATGTATGAATTCTCTATAATGACACCATCAACAATCACGTCATGTCGGATTCAGTTGTAGTCGATTTCCATCAAAATGTGGACATTGTTGAATGTCAAAATATTGCAGCACCATTTTATCCTATATTGACGATTATAAAAGACACTCATTTGAACACAGAAGATTAGCCAGTGTTTTTGTAGGCTACTATATGAACATGGAATGATTATTTATCCCAGAGCTAGAGTCAAAATAATACGCATAACAATACCAGTTGAGACTTCGCTAGTCGATAATTGGTTCCATGTATAAGGAGATTTCATGAATCTAGTATTTTCTTTTGAAAGTAGCATTTCATTACTTTCCTGAAATTTGGAATATCATAATATACTAATTAGAGTATTCTAGTTGCATGTTGCATGCAGTCTGATTATTTTAACCAGACCTTCTTTAAAAAGCAAATTGCATCCCAGAACGGTAACATATATAGTCAATGGAACTGATGGAACACTAGCGCTTCTCCTCAGTTCATAAAATTTAATTTGTTGTTGGAGATTCCAAAACCGGCGATACCCGGCAAATCTTTTTTTTTTGTACCGGAATGACATATAAGAAATAATTCCATAAGTCCATCCATGAATAATTATAGAGTAAAAGTGAAGTGTTCTTCTTTATAGTCGCCAAGGTGAAGCCGAAGCGGCTACATTTTCGATGTTTGGAAAATGCTCATAATGTTTGCCTAATTAAGAGCCACAAATAGAAAAAAATATTTAATAATAAATTTTACTATAATGTCCCTGCCGTAGGATATTTTCAAAATCAGACATAAAATATTTTCCGGGTTAAAGGCCGACATCATGGCGCCCAATAAGACCTCAACTTCAACAAGTGTGTCTTCATCAAGTACTTCAAGATATGGGTCAGTGACATCAAGTACCAGTACTTCAAAAAGTGTGTCAACGTCAAGTGGTGGTGGATGGTCAAATGTGACCACCAGAGTGATCAGAAATGGTGTTGACACACTTACTTTGGGTGGGAACAAAAACCATCAAAAAATTGAATCCCAAACTACTCCAAACGTAGTCATCACCGGAGATGACAATTCCATTCAAACCGCCGGTTCTACTGGTAGCGTCAGAATCAGTGGGAAGAATCACCAAGCAAATATTGGAATGAATTCGGGGGAAATCACATTGACCGGGGATGACCATGAAGTCATCATTCAAGGAAATGTGGGCCACCTGATTGTATCTGGAAATGATTTCCTGGTCTATATCACCGGTGATGTCGAGTCTATTACGGTGAGCGGTAATGATCATGACATACGGGTCGGAGGAGATTGTTCTGGTCTTATCCGATTAGGAACGGCTCAGAATGACGCAATTGATAATACAATCACGATTGGAGGAACTGCGCCGACTTTGAGAATTGATGATACATCTTCTGGGAACGAAGTTAAATGTCAACGAATTGGAAATGTCGTGTTGGATGGGTCTGAGAATCGTGTCAAAGCTCAGTATGGAAAGTTGGTTGACCGTGGAGAAAAGAACGTATATGCGCCCCGTCCCAGTGGAAAATGATAACCTTATTGATAGTAATGCTGACGACAACCCGGATACGGTACGTCTTTATCCGAATTGAATGCATTTAATTAATATCATGAGGGTTTCACGAAGTTGTTGATTTAATAGGAGCGTTCAAAGCTTCATGTCGGTCAGTCACAAATTGTCTTACATTGAAAAGTTGGGTTGCTTAGTATACATATACATTTACATTTGACACATTGCACGGTTAACAAAATGGTATTGGATTTGATCATTGACCGATTTTTTTCAATTCCATAAATTTTGCTCAAAAGTGCTGGCCGCTTTAAAAAAATATTATTTTCTGAAGTTACACGAAAAACAGTTAAATCCGTCTTGGTACATTGATTCTCATTAAATGATTTCATTATTTGTGTTTTTTTCAGAAATTTTGACAAGCTACGACCTTGATTAAGAAACCACGGATTAAAATTACAAAGATTCATGAACATTTATGAACATGTTGAAGATAAATTGACGGACTAAATTGTTAAAGTATTTTCATCCATTTTCAATATTTTACCTACTGAAATTATTTGCCGAAAAATAAAATATCAACTTGATCTCTTCTAAACTCAACAATTTTATTCATTTTATGCACCTGGCGGGAAATGACGGTAATGTGTACAACGAACTTGGAAGTAACTTCGCCCAAATGTAACGTTCGCGACCTGTAAGCACTAAATTTTGGACTTGACATTTTCCTTGGAATTTAATGAGTTTTACTTTGTTTTCTAACACTGACGGGTTTAGCAATTTAGCATGTTTTTGCGTATATTACGTTCGAGGAATGACTAAAATCCCAAACGATACCGTGTCCCAGATCCCACTACTTGATCCGAGTTTAAGTGACGACTATTCATCGTATAACCTGAACCTTTTATGTTATGACACCCCAATAACCTTAGTATTGGTTGTCGAAGGTCAAAAATATATCACACAAAATTCTCATGACCTAACTTGCTACAGTATCTTCGGTCACTGACAGTTAAGTAACTGCCTAACTCCAGAATAATTACAAACGCACATGGTACGTAGTCTTCATCAGTTAGGTTGAATGAATGACGCATGCCGTTTCCTAATTTGAATTAATAATGAGATTATTTTATTCGCATAGGCACATCTCCGTCGTTCGGACTTAATTTAATTTGACGCGGGTGACAGTAAGTTTTTGGAATGTGGAATAACTATTTATTTTTAATTCATTTCACTAGTCGGCATAAAATTGGACCAAATACTAATCCATCAATTGGACATTCGTGCGTCAAACCCGAATAGTATTTAAACCCGACAGGTTTTGATCAAATTACTTCATTCGTGAGTCCACATGTAGAATTTTAAAATATTTCATTTTTTCAAATCATTTTTAAAAATAACATGAAGACGAAATATTTTATGGTGATAATTTTATCATTTGGACTTATCGGGAAATCAAGCACAGCGGGAGGGCTCTTGGGACTCCTGGGATTGAACTTGGACTTACCATTAATTGGCACACCAGTAGCGACGCCGAAGCCACAAACCCAATCACAGCCTGGCTTGCTTGGCCTCGGTACCTTGCCAATTCTTGGACCTCTCTTATCAATTCTACCAAATTCAGCCGGACTTCAGGTACCACATGCCAGAATACTTGAAGGAAATTAGTCAATATTTTAAGTACTTCACTAAAAATTGAAATCGAGAAAATCATTCCGTCGTCGCATAGAGGAACAACTTTTACGATTACTAGAGTTTATTCAAAATACTCAAACGCATATTGTGGTAAAGAAAATTGTAGTCCATTTTTTTGTCAAAACAGTTACCACTGGTTGGAAACGTTCTGAATACAGCAACTGGACTTCTGAATTTAGCAACTACGAATCCTGCGGATTTGTTGAAATTAAATCTTACCGTATCGCCCCTTGATTTGAGTAAGTTTTTAATTTGGTAATTTTAACTAAAAGATTTTAAAAGATGATGACAATTCTTTTATCACTTGCTAGATCAATCTAGTAATTTTGAATGTCCTTCACCCTTGGGATTATTTCCTGACCCTAACGATTGTGCAAGCTTCTACGTCTGCCTACTGAACGTTCTTCAACTTAAATTGACCTGCCTACCAGGGAATCACTATGAACCAGGCCTTTTAGTACTTTGTTTACCGAATGACCCCAAGACACTCCCTGAGCGTTGCAACCGCTGCCCCACTTACACGAAACCCCGAAATTGTACCACATCCCCGTACGGCTGTTCATTTTGTATCCAGAATCGAAATTTCCCTGGGAAATATCGTTGTGATAAATATGCAAATCTGGTCAGGGCTGGATGTAATGAATCTCAGATTTACGACCGTCATGATAATAACACGAAGTTAAATCCTGACCCTGACCAAGACCAAATCAACCTACTACCTGGGGACAGACGGAATGTAAGCATTACTTTCAAGTTGACCTCTCACCCTTTGGATGTATATCTCCTCTTGGACATCTCTGGGTCAATGGGGGATGACAAGGCCAATGTCGTAGCCCTCAGCTCCCGGCTGGTCAACTACATCGCCAATCTAACAAAGGACTACAGGCTTGGCTTTGGCGCATTTTCTGACAAAGTCGAGTAAGGTTCAAATTCCGCAAGTCAGACTAGGGATGGTGCAGTGTTATAACTCTCGGGTTTATTCTGTGCGGTCGTCCCGGCGTGGGTTCAATTCCTCCTCGGCCTATTTTATATGACTGGCGACTATGGGTTGTTCACTATGTCCTTGACGATAATTTATTATTTAAGTGGATGGGGCCTCTAGAGTAACTTCACTTCAGTAAGCCGCCCAATTATATCAAATCAGGTGTTCAATAGTTCTTAAAGCCGTAGAGTCTAAATCCGAACCGAAGATATTTAGAAGACTGTAACAGATATTGTTTCTTAAAAAACATCCATGCATATATTTTTAAATTAATTTTTATTTTTAGTACGTACACGTACCGTAATATTTTGCCTCTCTCGAGTGACACGTCAAATTTCTCGAGCACCGTCAACTCGACCAAGTTGCTATATGGTGGAGATGCTCCAGAAGATGCAGGTTA
Organism: Protaphorura quadriocellata; assembly: GCA_034698945.1. Lineage (NCBI taxonomy): Eukaryota > Metazoa > Arthropoda > Collembola > Poduromorpha > Onychiuridae > Protaphorura > Protaphorura quadriocellata. Next base: position 7,145 of record JAQGCA010000309.1, read on the forward strand.
GTCCAACTTCACTTACATGTGTCTGTAATTTTTATTAATATAGCGACCACAGGGTGCACATGATTTTGATGAGATTAAGTTAAATAGATTGATTTGTCGCTACAGGAACTGCCATGTACGAGGCCGCCGTTTGTGAAAAGGAAATTGGATGGCGAAATTCTACCAGGCGTGTCATACTTCTCCTGACAGACGCAACATTTCATGTCGCCAAGGACGGATCAGTAAGTAATAAAATGTATATCACTACTAGGTGAATTATTTTGCCCCAATAATGCCCCCACGCTGCCAATTGTTGCCAAATCAGAATATCGGTTGTGTACCTTGAGTTGAGTGATCCAAGGGGAGATAACTTGTAGCAAGGTAGCCTCATTGATCTGGCCTGTTGAAAAGTTCGGATTTTGTTTTCGGTTATGAGTTTAGAAACTAGTTTTAACAGCTCCGAGTTTGTGCCCAGAAGTGGTAAGGTAATTAGAAAGTATGGTTTGTTATAAAGGCAATCTACCAACTTTGACAAAATCTGCTCAGTAATTCTGAAATGTTGGACTACTTTTCGCGGAAATTGGGTTAACCTTCCATTCCGCAACGGAAAAACAGAAAAGGGAGCGCGACATCATTCTTGTTGGCAGTATGCGCGGCGCGCACTGCAGGGCATGGACATCTCATTTAAATTTTGAATAGAATAGCTATCCCACATTTATATTTTGTTAGAATTAAAGATACATATTAGGACGAATAATGGTTTTGACTCACTCTGTACCTAATCTGACTAATGTTAAAAAATTAAATTTCTAGTTTGTGGGAAAGCTAGACTTTGATGGAAAATGTCATTTGGATTCATCTGGTATTTACACGGAAAGATTGACCCAAAACTACCCATCTATCGCCCAAATCGCGGAAATATTGCGTCAACAACAAATCACTGTAATCTTTGGAATCGTGAGCGGAAGAAGTTTCTATGATGACGTAGCCACACAAATTCGTCCTTCGTCGATTGGAGTTTTAGCATCTGACTCCTCAAACATAATTGACTTATTTGACAAGGAATATCGGAAAATCGCATCCAAAGTAGAAATGCAGCACAGCAAGGCGACCAAGGAAATTCAGATCAAGTATTACTCAAATTGCGATGCGAATTCGACTTCTAGTGACAGAGTCGTAACGGAAAAGGCATTGTGCGAAGGACTCCCTCTGGAGGGTCAGGTCACATTCACAGTTGAAATCGGACTGGATGAATGTCCAAAAGACGAGAAGGATTGGAATCAAAATATCAAAATCGGTGGGGTTGGACTCCCATATTTAGTTGAAGTTCCACTTCGACTCGTATGTGGCGATTGGGAGAAATAGGCCCTCATCATTAATTGTAATTATATTCCGTTAATTACATGATAAAATTATTTAAATTGGTACCCGCTTAGGATCTGCTTTCTTATTGAAATAATTGAAATAATAAGCCATTTTGAAAATCTCTTGATGAAAATTGAAATTGAAATAAAATACCGTACGCAAAAAACTAAATCATTTAAAAGATTTATTGAAATGATTCTTTGGTTTAATTTATTCTGGGCATAAATTATGAACTCACTGTATTACCTGGATTTCACTAAATTCTCCGCAAAAATTTATTCTTCAATTCTATTTTATTCTCCATCCACACTAATTTCCCTGACGAAAAAATTAATTACAATTAGTACTCAGCCCCGAATTTCTTGCGTGCTACTGAGAAAACTAAATGTGTACGTTTAAAAGAAATTTTACGCATTACGCATTACGCAGAAAAGACGTTCAATTCGTAATTTGTACAACACAGTGCGTAAATTACTGAATCAAAAGAAAAATCGTGACATCCAGGCTTTTTGCTTAAATACCATGAAATATTTTAGTTTGACCAAATCCATTTAACTATTTCAATTTATATTAAAAATTAATTTTAAATTGGTATTATTCCGTGACATTTCTAACGAGGACCAGTTTTCACACATTTTCTTAACAAATACCAGTACAATAAAACTTAAAGTAATTAATTAACACATTAGAACAAAGAAAGTAAAAATGAATCAATCAAAGTCTCAACGCCAATGAATTGCTAATACAAAATGTTCCTTTGAATTGTTGTAAAAAGAACCCGGCCAGCCAGTTCAATGTCAATATATGACGAAGCAATCAACGGAAATTGCAATGGCAAGTCATGCATGGCATGCAAACTTGTTTGGTTCATGCAATTTCTACATTCAGTTTTTCTTCACTCAGATGTTCTTTACAATGATGATTATACCCACACACCTCATGAGATGCAAGTTCAAGATTACACACTTCCCAAATTAAGTTTGAACTCGTTTCCTTCCCTTGTAAAATAAAATAAGCGAAAGTGAATGAGAAAGTGGTTCCTTCCGTATCTCTGCCATAATTTTCGTTACACAGTCCATTAGGCGGATTTATAACAAGATGTTGAAAAATACTTAACATTACGCAGTTCAAGAGTACCAGTTGCCAAATAATTATTTTCACTCCTTAATTCACATATTAGTTTCTTTTCTTATTAGTCATTGCCAGTTACTCTTACGCTAACTAACCTTGCGCGGACAATTTTTATTTGTACATTATGGTTTGTTAAATTTTTGAATAAAATTGTGAACTAATACATGTGGAACAAAATGGGACAATTAAAATTAAGTGTCAGATTCGCTATTGCCTTATTTATTTTGGAAGGATTTACGACCCAAACCAAAACCCAAGTGAGTGCGAGTTCGAATTTTCGCCGACGTTCTTCTGCGACAATACCGAGTGATATACTTCCTGCAACAACATTCCGACCAATTCGATACTCTTCTTGGTTTCGGAGTCTTAAACAATGGGATGAACCAACAGTGTCTGACCTTACAGGTGATAACCGAGTGTGGAGAACAACTTATGTAGGAGCATTTCCAAGTGAAAATAATAATAATAGACATTTGGAAATAATATTTCCAAAAAAGGAAATAATATTTCCAAGGAAAGAAATACTTCGACTTCCGGGTGAAAGTTCCCAGAAATTTCGAGTGACAAATGATTTAATCGGAAGTGAAAGCTCGGATTCGTTCTCGACCGTATTACGGACCGTGGCGGGTATTCCTGAACGTGTGATTGCAACAACAACGAGTGAAATACCAACGACGCCTAGCACTACTGCGTTTGCGCCGCTAGAAATCGGTGTACCGATTTTCCAAAAACCTACAAAACAAAATTTGGTGCCAGAAAATTTAATTGAAAGTAATAAAGTAGTCGCAACAACTCTATCTCCCGATCATTTAGTTCAAGAAATGGCTCAGCAAATGGCTGACGTGTTCAAAATACAAATGGCTGACACACCTCAGGAACAAATTGTTGAGCCACCGCGTACACAAATGGCTGACCCAGTGGTACAAATGCAAATGATTGACCAAGCGCCCCAAACACAAATGGACGCTGCTATTATAGCGCCGTCAACCACACAAATTTCGCCCAGCATGCCAGACCCAACGACCACAAAAGGTGTCCAGACTGTAAAAACTACAACAAAAACGAAGACAACCACGGAAAAAGATTTCGATCCGGACGAATATGGCGATAACTTCGCGGTTGATGAACTCCTAAGCCTATTCGGTCCTGAGAAAGGCACATCCGGTTCGAAGGACCAGAAAAAGTCCAAAGAACCATCCTTGGACTTCCAAGGTCTCATCCAAGAAGCTCTTCTTCTTTCTTCATTGCTCACTTTGAATCCGACATTACCTCCACCCAAGAACAGCATCAAGGAGATCATCAAACCCAAAACGACGAAGTCGACGCCTACACCTACGAAAGCAACTGTTGACCCAATCATGATGGAGATTCTTCGAGACATGAATGCAATTTCTCGAATACCCGAATCTCCCCGAGTTCCAACTTCTGAGAAACCGATGACGTGGGAAGGTTTTTCGCAAGGCAAAAACAATATGCAACTTGTGAGGCCAAACCCGTCAGACCAGAGTTTTTCACAGGTGGCGCCACCGAAACCGACTACGGCAAGGCCGACGGTATCACCTCCGTCATCTTTTGACCTGTTGGCTCAACTATTGGAGCTCGGATCGGATATCGACCAAAATATTCGACCACCGCTGTCGTCATCACCGAGTGAGACTCAAACGAACGTTCTTAGCCGGCCACAGACGTTCTCCCAGACCCAGCGCCCACTATCATCATATATTGACGAATACATTCCTGGACTTATACGCCCAGTTCCAAATACCGTCCTTCCTTTGAATCCGTTTCCACCAGCGCAACGGAGAAACGGATTTTACTACATGATTGACAAGAATCTTTTCTTCGGAGAAAATTCACGTCTCAATTTTGGTCCAAATACGGGGGTACGTGCGAGATTTGGGGAGAAAAACCAATTCTATCGTATTTAATAATTAAAACCACTCAATTCCAAAGGATTTAATTTATTCCGATTAAAAAAATTTAAACATTCAAAATTATATATTCATACGATTTGCCTGGGGACAAATTAGTTCTGGCTTATTGTTAAGTCTTAGTTGTGCTGTACACGAAATTTTTTAAAAGTTTGAAAAAGTAAAAAATTCACGTTATTTTGTTGTGAATAATTGTTTGATTAATTGTTTTCTATAATTGTGCCTCTCCGCGGCGCGGATGAGTTCACATATTAGCCTTGGTATAATCAGCGATTGTCTAACATTTCAGACAATTAAAAAAAAATTAGGCTTCAACAGGTTCCGGAATTGTTTTGCTCTTTTCCTTTTTGACAAATTTAAATGCAATTTTATCTTTCTTCCGACTTTCCATAATCTTGAGTGCAGGGTGCTCAAAATCCTTGGGGTTGTGAAGAACTAAATTTTTCTGTGGTATGTCTTTAAGTTCAGTATCGGATTTGGTCACAGGAACAGAGGCCAGAGGGTAAAATGTTTCGCCCAAGAAATCATTCTTTCCCACTACGTCATGGTCATAGACAACAAATTGAATGAATCCAGCTATAGCCATATCGTCTGCACTCAGTTCCCTAGAATTTTACGGCGAGGTCAAGGTCACGAGGTTATTAATTACAAAGATCAAGTCACTTACATTGAAAAACATTCATCAAAAAGTGGAAACAGAGTTTCCTTCATCACTTTGGTTTTAAATCTTGAAATTGTCCGGTACATTGGCTTTGGAACGACACGTACTTTGACGAAAGGGTCACTTGAGCCTGTAAACAACAAAAATTTCCATAAATGCAATTATGAACCACCCTGTAAGTTATAATTTTTCAAATCATACCATTGGAATCGGTGGCCCTCAAATTCCTTGCATTTAGAACCTCAACATTGAGTGTTCGAATATCAACGCAATATTGAGCCCGGACGGTCAGCATTCCCCATTCCCCAGGTTTGGGGGGCAAAGTGTTCTGATACTCATGACGTCCTTGTTGATACTTCATAATAAGTTCAGGCGTCGAAGCCGCATGCGTCTCAAGAAGATCAAATAAAATTTTAGCCTGTCCAGTTTCCTTGACCTTCGCAGCTTTACTATCCTCAGGATGGAAGAAGCGAACCATGACATGGTGTATCGTCAGAATTCTGCAGAAATACTCCGGATGCTTCTTTTTCTGAAATTTTAAAAAATGTGTTTGTTTTTTAAAAGATGTAATGTGAACATTTCTAATTCTGACCTCAATGCTTTTTCGACTAAGATCTTCCAAGGCTGTGGAGGTTGTCTCGGAAATCATGTGAAATATTTTTTCGAAACTTCCTTCAGATGTCCGAGTTTTCAATTTGATCAACATTTCGTCCATATAAGTCATCAGTTTTTGAATACCCTCTTCTTCCTTAGCACTTTCGACAGCTTTCTTGAGAAGTCTTTCTATTGGTGGTCTAACCTACATTTCATTAGATACCATTATTATACAAGGTGGATCATAACTTTAGTCCTAGCATTACATCGTACTGCTGGAGAATTTGACATCACCATTTCCAACGGGATGTAACGTTGTGCTAAAGGGATAATCAAGCATCATCTCGTTTTGTGTGTAAAGAAAAATATCCAACGCGAGAAAACGTCTTCAACTCAAGCAACACGCCTGTCAGCCCGATACGACCAAAATTATTTGACAACGTCACTACTAGGTAAGCTCATACCAACTAAACCGGAAAGACGGATTTTACAAAATTTGAGTCCCGTCGAAAACGACTCGATTCTGTCGTATCAGACTCACCTGAATGTTTCGGTTTACTTTGACTCCATTATTTTGAATACTGAAACGACACTCAAATCCACGAATGGTTTCCTTCAATCTCAACAACTAACAGATTTATAATTTCGCTTTCAACCTAAGAAAAGCCATCGACTACTGAGTACGAAGGTTAATTTACTGCCAAAATCATAAATTCCTTAAAATTCCGCTACATTAAATATTGGAGAAAAGCTAAAATCATCAGCTTCAATAAGGTGCACTTCAAATTCTCCAATAATTGTACCCATAATATCGCATTAGCTTCTTGTTTAATTAATTAATTTTTAATTCAATATTCTTGGAGCTTTTAGCAGTTAAAAATCTGTTTCAACGAATTCTAGAAAATTGTGTTCCAAAATTTTCGGGAAAAATAACACAACTTGTTGTTCCGTCATGTATACATATTATACATTCTTAGAAACTCGAATGAGAGGTGCAGTTTCCAAGCCGGTAATTGGGACAAGTTTGAAAATCACAAATTCCTTATTGGTCTACCTGTTGGGAAAATGTTTCCGATATAGCTGGATATCTGCCGGGTGTCTCAGACCTCCTTGGTACGAAATACAAACAATTTGTAATTCTGTTACGGTCGTGGCGTATGGTTTTCGTGCAATATTTTCGTAATATTTTCCATTTATGGAATTGGTAAGTCAGGGGTGACGTAGACTGCTGGGACACCCGATATAAAATGTGAATTTTTTTTTGACAATTAAACTAACTTTTTCACCGAGTTCCACAAGTAATCCATAGAGTTTGTCGTTGATACTTTCTTCTGAATTTTCAATCACAGTTTCAAGCGTTCTCTTGCATTGAGCTCCGATACTTTCACCTTTGAGAGCGATCAGTCCTGTCAATATTTTCTCTGTCCCCAGACTTTCAGATAAAGAGAGCATTTCTTGGCCCAAATATTCTATATTGTTCATTGCTGAGCATAACTGCAAGAAAATCGTGCTTAATTTAATCATTATACATGCAGTCGACAGTTTTATTATGAGTTGTTAAGAAAATAGTAAGATATGCGTTTGGTTGAACATTTTACATGCAATTTCATACCTCATCGGATATTTCGTACTTATCTCCTCGACGTTTTCGCTCAACGTGCTCCAGCTTTTTGAATAAAATTTGGCTATATAAAACATTGCAGCGACACAATTCCTGCAGAGTAGGTTAAAAATTAAATACCAATTTAATTGATTAAATTAATTGATGTCACATTGCTTTGAACTCACATCAAGAATTTTAGCAATAAATGTATATGACCCCTCTACCTCTGGCCAAGCTAATTTAGCCCAGAATTCTTGAATCTAAAATATTACATAATTTTAAGGTCAACATGACATTGCAAAATAATTACCATATTGGATTAGATTTGTAGATTTTTTACCTGGTGAAAAGCGTGGGCCGTGTCGACAGCGGAAGAACTTCTTTGAACATATTTGTCGATAGCCTTTAAAGTGTCGAGCTCTACAGCTTTTTTGATTCGACTCACACCTTTGATTAGTTATTTGCTTTTATTAGGTCAGGAATATCAGCATAAACTGTTTTTAACATTCGGACCTTTGTAAAATGCCATGTCCAACCATTGGGCCACACTTGCGTAGAACCATCTATGAAATCCTCCGGCAATCAGTAGGTCATCATGAGATGTCAAGTGCGAGGAAAAACTGAATTCAGGTTATGAGGATATCAAAAATCACACAGGTTATACATAAGGCTAATGCCCCCTCCATTGTTGATAATTTGACCCGTCCCTTAAATACATCAGCGTATGAACCCCAAGGCTCGCCCACAAATGACGAACCCTACTATTTGCTGGACTTACTCTGCAAATTGTCTGACCGTCTGGTACAGTGCAAACATAGTTGTTCCCGTAGACATATCCTCTTCCACAGATCCACCCTCGGCTTCTTTCAAGTCCAAACGTTTTAAATCCTTACACACATCTTCAATTACCGGTGAAACAATTTGGCCAAACTAGTGACATAATTTTTTATTCTAAATCGACATTCTGTGGATATTTTAAAATGTAGCCACTTACTTCTTTGTCGTAAACCCTGTAGGTGATCTCTAGAAAATCGATCCCAAGAAATCTGTATTGGATCAAAAATAAATTACGTTTTTTGAGACCGAGGAATTAAATGCATACACAAGTACTGACAGCTTAAATATTTTGAACCACCTTTTGAAGAAGTTTTGAACACTCTCAAGCCTAGATTGCAAGTCGGCGTTTAAAAGTTTTCCAATTCTCATCATATTTTCTATTTCAGTTTCCGAAGAATTTGGCTCACTCCGAGATGCATTTGCGTACCTAAATAATAATCGTTCTAATTAATCATGGAATTTTCATTGGAATAAATGTTTCAATTAAAAACGAACAATTCATGAGCTCCTTTCAGAATGGCTTCCTGAAGTTTGGAAGTGATGAACTCAGCGTTGAATTTCGAAATAGATTCTTCCCCGCCTTCAGGTATAGGATTTGAGGACAAGTAATCCTTAATCAGTCCTAGGGTCCTGTAATTATTGTGGAATTTATCCAATTAACTAATTAATTCCAAAAATGAGAACTTTATTCTTAATCTTACTTCAGTTGATAATTTATTTGAACCAAGAATTTTGGGTTGTTCTGAAATATATCGTGAATGCTCATCAGACCCTCCGCGTAGTCTTCAACCAACTTTTTTGTCGTCAACCAGAATTTTTGTACCTTCAATAAAATTAGAGAACAACATTAATAGTTGCTATACTAATTGATATACTTACAATCCGGACTTATAAAAATATTGTTACCTCCAGTTCCGACCTCAACTCTGTGTCTAACGCATCCGTTATATTTTGGAAGATCCAAGGGAAGACACTGGCGTGAAGCCGGTGCGCAGAATGAATTCTGGTATGCACGAACCATTTGGCGAGGTCAAATTGTTTTGGGGTCAAGCCACTTTGCCACTCCAATTGGTGAAGGACAAATTCAGCCAACTTATTCTTAAATTCACCATTCCATTCATTTGGTGGGATTTTTTGCTCACACAATTCGTGGAGGACCATCAAATGGTATGCCCGACGATACTCCTCAGCAGCTGCCATTTTGTCTTTGTCTGCTCCCAATTTGAATCTTAGAAGAATTTCACCTTTGTTGGACTTTCTTAAGGTGCTGCCGCCAGGGTCTCCCTTAGGTAAATTCTCAGATTTTCCTTCAAGGTGAAACCATTTTTCAAGTCCTTTGGATGGTATTGACTAAATTTTGAAGAACAATTGAAAAATTAATATTTTTATATGGAATAATGAAAAGTTGATTCTATTTACTGTACTTTCAATGGAATCTTGGCGCAACCCATGAAGTCGTTTACGTTCTGCTTTTGTTGTTTTTTAATGGATTTTGTCGTCACAATATCTTTCATTAGAATTTTGAAGCCTTTGGCTGATTTCACTTCCTTGATTCGCTTTAGTTTTTTTGTAACGGATTCTGGCGGGTCATAGTCCCTGCAATTAGAAATTATTAATATTTTTAGGCACTTGCCTGTGAAAATTATTTAAAATTATGATTTCACTTGCCAGATGTCTAGGTTGAACACATCATCAATACTTGCAATTGGGCTGAAAAATTATTCAAAGAAAATATTTCAAGCTTTGAGTTGAACAAAATTAAAAATTGAAGAAAAGTCCGATAGCCAATAACTTTTTTGGCGCGTGAGTATTATCCGGATATATTTTCCGCGTGGAGCCATCAGGTCAAATTATACTTTAGAAACTACAAAAATCTTACAATAAAAAATGTTCTTCCCAACTTGGAGTCAATGTTTCTGGTTTCATGGACGTGTTGACCTTTTTCTTTGGACTGCTTTGGAAGTAAAGTGAACACAACGGATCACTCAAACCTGCAGAGAAAAAAAAACGCATTTTTTTCAAGATTTCACAAAATCGGGAAATGTGAATTCCTAGGCAATCTTTACACAAATTATACTTAACTAACCATTCGCGTCCTTTCCGTGAAGTCCTTTAGCTTTAACAACTTCCACATACAAAATCAACTTCGGCAACTGAAAATAGGTAGAGAATTTAGAAATGTTGGAAAATAGACTTTTGGCCGAAAAAGCATAACGGGACTGCTAAGGTCCTTGATTTCGTTGTAAGATTAAATATCTTACATGGATATCGTTCGCTGCCAAAAATATTTGGCCGTGTGTTTCATCATCCGTGTAAAAAACTTTTTGCAAATAGTCAGTCACATCTTCATAAACCGGATGTTCATCCGCGGGAAGTGTATTAAGTGCGGTAGACAAGACTTGAGTACAAAGGTCGAAAACCTACAAAGTTCAAAATATGCATGTCGAATGTGGTAAATTATTTGATAATTCAATTAAAATACAAATCCTCACATTCCATTCTTCATCAAGGGTTGACCAATGAAAAGGGCCGTCGTTTGGTTTAACTAATTCGTCGATTGGTTGAGATTCCAATTCCTTATCTGGCTCTGGAGATTTCAAGTCTTGGGCTAATTCCGTTTTAGAAATCAATTCCTCAGATTGTTCAGTCTGAAACATCAATTCCTCATTCGGCCGTGGAAATTCAATTTCATCGGCTTTTGGTTGAAATGCCAATTCCACTTCCTCTTCCGGTTTCGATTTGAATTTCAGTTCAGGCTGAAATTGGAATTCTTCATATGGTTCCGATAATGATTTCAAGCCCTCATCTTGGTCAGACCTAAATGTCAATTCATCCTGCACTTCTACTGCTAGAATTTTTAATTCTTCTTCTGATTCTGGTTGAGATTTCTCGTCCACGTTTGATTGACTTATAAATTTTACATTTTGACATTCTGATTGAAATTTCAATTCCTGCTCTTGTTCTGCTGGAAATTCTAATTCTCTATCCGGCTCTGGCACTTTTTTAAGTTTCAATTCTTGTTGGAAATTCTCCCCATCAGGTTCTGTCAGAGAATTTAATTCATCTGGTTCTGGTCCTGCTAAGAAATTAAATTCATCCGATTCAGTTTGAAATTTCACTTTACCATTGCAAATTGATTCTGTCACAAGGTTCGCGTTCTGAGCTCCTTCTGGAAGACATATCTCTTTGTATAATTCCGATTGAATTAATTCCACTTCCTGCTGTGGTTGAAATTCCTGACCTGGTCCTCCATTTTCTAGTTCTTGACCAGCTTCTCGTTTTAATTCCAGGTCGGACTGAAATTTCAGATCTTCATCATGATTTTGTTTTAACTTCATTTTAATATCTGGTTCCGTTTTGAATTTCACTTCCTTAACTGCTTCTGTATTAAACATTTCTTTATCCGGTTCCGTTTGGAATTTCGATTTCTCTACTGGTTCTGATTTAGATTTAGATTCTACATCTGGTTCTGTTTTTAATTCCTTGTCCAGTTCTGTTCGAAAATTCTTAACTGGTTCTGTTTGAAATTTCAATTCCTTGTGTGGTTCTGTTTTGAATTTCAATTCCTCACCTGGTTCTATTTGAAATTTCAATTCCTCATCTGGTTGTGTTAGAAATTTCATTTCTTTGTCTTGTTCTATTTCAAATTTCACTTGCTCATCTGGTTCTACTTGAAATTTCAATTCGGCACTTATTTCTGTTGAAAACTCTAATGTTTCCATTGGTCCTGGTTGAAGTTTTATTTCGACACCTGGATTTGTTTCAGGTTTCAAGTCTTCATTTGGCGTTTGAAATTTTAGTTTTCCATTTGGTTTTGACGGAAATTTAAAATCCTCTTCAACATTGCTGTGGTCACTAATATTCTCATCATTGTGACCATTTTGGGCGCCCGGAAAGTCTCCATCCCCCCTCGTCTCAATCCTATTTTTGATACATATTATATGAAAAAGTTAATTTACCGTATATGGTTTCATCAATATAATTAAAATTTCAAATTTTCCTCACAACGGTCGCTTTCTATCCTCCGAATCGGACAGTTGGTCCACTGTCGTTTTAATCATCGCAAATAGAAAATAGGGCGCCGTGTGGTGTGGTTTATAACATTAGGTCCTGGGTTCAATTCCTGATTGGCCCACTTGCCAATTCCTTTTCTGACTGGACGCTAGCACATTACTTGGTGATCTGATACCTCAATTTATTTATCTGGGCGGATGGGGCCTCTAGAGTAACTTCTAGAAAAGAGTCACCTCGTTGAGCCGGGTAATTTTAACTGAACAGGTTTAAATGATTATGTTAGTAAGATGTCCAAAATATTTTGCACGCAGCTGGTGCTAAATATGTGTCCCTAACTTTTCGAATGCACCAATGCAGCAAGGTAAATAATTTGGCACTCTTTGTCTGGTTTTCCGTACACTCAAAACCTGTATTGAAACTGAGTGCCTCAACATGGCTTCTAGTAAGTTCGTTAGTAATTGCATTAATTGTTTTTACCAATTTTGTATTGTATGCTAATCCGAACCAGCCCGGACACTATCCTTGACCATGAGTTTCCTTGATACTACTTCGTGAGAAAATATTAATTAATTAGCCTGTCTTCTGTCCCAATGCAGGTTGCGACTGCAAGCTGTTCTCAAATAACATAATTTGGCTCTAATTGCAAATTCGGTGTTTAAGTAGTCGATTATAATAGATGTGAAAAAAAATGTGCCGTAAGGATTACCTCATTATCAAAGGATTGTCTAAAATATTACCAGGATTCGATTTCCTGACAAAAGTTTATCGGATTTTATCGGACTGAATGACAACACCGTTTCACAAAAATCAATTTCGTCAAATTATGAATATAGATTTTTAGTTTAAATTTTTGCCAGTAATTTCGAGACGAAATCTTCAGACAATTTGGTGATTTATAATTTTCTTTGCCCCGTAATGTCAACATGCTAAACTTTTAATTACTTATTTTTAAACCTCGAATTGTCCTGTTTTTATCGCCTTTATTTTTTCTTCTGACTCCCTCCTATGGCCTAATATATACTTTTCAAGAATATTTCTTTGGAAGCATTTCGGACAATCACGAAAGTATCGCTGTATGGAAGAAATTGTGCAAGGTCCCGAATACCCCACAAAAATTAATAAGTTTTGTTTACTTGGCAATTTATTAAAGAGAAACGACAAGTAAAAAAGCTAACAAAACTAAAATATCGTAGTCATTTTTTAGGAAAGTTGGACCTGAGCAATGCATACTTTTTTATTTGATTTATTTAATGCGCTCTAAAACTATCAATATTGTATTATAAATTTAGAATTATAATTCTTAATTAATCATTTAATTATTTAATTATTTTTGTTTATTTTACAAGAGATTTGGTGGAGAAGAAAAAATATTTCTGAGGAAAATAATTAGTACATTACAATCAACATTATTTACTTCATATTTTATGACGTACATATGTACGTAGGCTAAGTTTTGCTTGACAGTTTGTTAATTCCATAATAAGTACTATTTATTTTATCTTCATGGCGGTACGTTATAAGGAGGTTTCCACATGGTTTAACTTACTTGTTCACCACGAAGTCAAACCCGTAGGAATACCTGGTACAGTGAAGGTGTAAAAGTAAATTACCATCCACAGATTTCTGAAAGAGCTGAATGAACTCCGTCATTCTTGGGTCATCATTAATCTCTTGCTTGACCAATTTACACAATCTGATCATTTCATTCGTGTCCGAATTTATTTGCTCAACCATTGTTTTTGTAATTTTTCCCATGCTTTGTCCAGAGTTCAGCTTGACACAGATGTAATTTTGACTTCCGATTCCATTCATTTCTCTTTCCCAAGAAAATAAATCATTCACGAGACACACGATGACCACACCCAAGCGAATGATTTGTCCTAAGACCACAGAATTCCTTACCTCCTGATCCAACTCAATCCCATGAATTAATTGACAAAATTCCCATGCGAAGTAAAATCCTGAAGTTCTTTCTCGTCGAAACATGTATGTGTCAACAGTAGTTGTGTTTCTGGAATGTAAGACAATCAATTAAAATCAGTACACCTACGAATGTCGGATTTTTTGGCATTTCTTTAAAATAGTGAAATTTAGTACACTTGCACGAATGTGGGGCATAAAAATTGAAAAACAAACCTACCCTGTGGACTCAAGGATTGTCCAAGCTTGGGCCTGAAGGTGCTCATCCAAGGCAGCCAAATATCGCCCACAATTTTTCTTGTAATTTGGAATGGAGGAACAAGCCAAACTGTGAGACTTTTTCAAGAATTTCAAAATCTCAACCTTCCGTGGAAAATTCACATTCTTAGGATACACTGGTTTCCCGGTCAAAGCAACCGAGATCAATTTGGCAAACGCCTTGACGTCTTCATAAGAAAGTGACTCTTCGGCTGATCTCAGCTGATCCAATTCGTCATCGAATAAGTACAGAGCCAAAATGGTGTAAGCAAATGCTTTGACGCTTTCACAAGTGATCGGAGCACCAACATAGAAAGAACAAACGTAAATACTTGATCTCATCGTGTTTTTGTAGTACATCATATCTTCATCACTGATCTCAAGACCTAATTCAAGAATTGCTGTTTTCTTGAATTCATCTACCAGGGCTTCTATTTCAGATAATTCGGACAGCTTATGTTCTTGACCTTGGTAAGCGAATGGTATTTTAAACTCAGAATCTGGAATGCTCAACTCGTTCGGCTCCTTTCCAGCATCTCGGCGTAATTTCTGATAGATGGTACGGATTGACACACATTTCTTAGCTGTGTCGCCGGCACAACCGTTTTTCATGGAGTGCACAAACGCCATCTTGATTGTTCTGAAATAAAATAATAGAATCGAATATTTTCATCTTGTGAGATATTTTACTTTCAAAATCTGGTCTCAATTTAAAATAAAATTGTTAGATTAAGTTACCTGGTTAAAATAAAGGTCAGCACGATTCTGGAGTAAAAGGTTGTGAATGACTGGACGGACTGGACCACCTGGCTTTATATAGATCTGTCTCATGTCAATTGTCAAAATAAAATACTGCAGTGCAATTTTTATTTGTAAAATCTATTGATAGAAAATAAAAGGTCAGCAGGTCATGGTCAGGGCGTTTACGATGACACTCCAAAAGTTATAGCTAATGAAAAGGCCAGCTATTAATTGAATTAAAATAGGGTGGCGCAACTCAACCTACTTCGCTATATATAGTGCTTGTGGCCAGCACACAACGTCTGTCTCAAGAATCGAACTCTCTCAATAGCGAAGTTGCATGAAGCTGTAGCTATCTTTCGTGGTTGACTTTTCATTTTCGGATTTCTTAGTAGTAAACATACAGGATATACTTAATTGCAGAAAACATTTTTTCAAGTAGCCACTGGATGTTGGAATACCTAGCTGAGAGATCGAACCCTCGCCATGGCAAAGGCGTGCCTTAATTGCCTGTACATCACATTATTTCCATTGGGTTTGGTAGACCACCCTATATTCAAATCACTTTTGTGCGTCTTATGAATATAAATCATACTCAATTAATTTGATGAGTTGCAAGTGCCAGTGCCAGTCAGTTAATTTCTTTTATTACGGTCAAGAATTTTATTTCACTGTCACCGTTCGGCCAAATGCTTGTCTATTAAATCATTCACAGCTTGCTTAACATGCAATTCTGCGTCGTAGGTCGGGATCATAATATAGAACTACACACTCATCTACGAGTCTGCCCCATGTGATCTAGAAAGACAGATATATTTAATGGCTTTATTTAATACGTTTTCATCGACGTCAATAGTAAATGAGGATGTTGAATTTTTATGTGTTATGTACGAGTAATTGAAAATATTAATTATGTATGCGTGTGTGTACGTTAATAATAAATACAATACCATCGGTTCAGTGCAGTGTGTACATTCACAAAAACAAACAAAAAATGAATAAATTCTGAAGCAGTAAAATTTGTAAATCAAAAAAAATCGGCCATGTTACCTATTTTGTCGTAAATCTTTTGATATCGTTCACTTGGTTAAGTGTAAAGTTATTTTGACAACATTTCTGAGTTTGTATGTATTTTATTCTTCTGGCATAATTTGAATTTCGAAAAGATTACCAAAGAGTACATTATAAAACGAACCGAATTTACAGTAATTTTTCTCTTATTTTAGGAGCTTCTGAGATATCTTTTGTAACCATTATATTCAACTACCAGCTAAAAAAAAATTACTTGCACTACTTAAATTAAAAATAAGTTTAAATTAATTGTTCCTTTACCTTGACTTATTTAGTACTATTATTAGGGAATTTCCCTTAAGCTGAATTGAAGTTTGTATTCTCCACGCGAAAAAATGTGTTGAAGATTGTTAGGATATTCAAATTCTGTATGTTATTCTAATTTAAATAAAGACATTGGTTAACCAGAAGTTAAATTGCTTAATCAAAGACTTGATGAACTATTTTGTCACAGTGAACTCAAATCCATAGGAATAACGCGGACAGTAAAGGTGTAAATATAAATTACCGTCTACATAATTCTGAAAAAATCGAAGGTAGTCTTTAACATTCGGGTCACGAATAACATGTTCTTCGGCTAATTTGCACAATCTAATCAATTCATTAGTGTCCGTACTTATTCTTTCAACTATCGCTGCCGTGGCTTGTGCGACAGTCATCCCCTCCTTGTGCAATTTGACATGTATATAATTGTGAATATTGATTCCATTCATTTCTCTCTCCCAAGAAAATAAGTCATTTACGAGACTCATAACGATGATACCCAATCGAATAATTTGTTTCAAGACCAGTGAATTTCTGGACTCTTCAGTCAAATGAATTCCACGTACCAATTGGCAATATTCGAACACCATGTACAGACCGGATGCTCTTTCCCTCCGAAAGATGTAAGTATCCAATGTCGGAATATCTGTGGGTTGTACTTCTCTAGAATGTAATCAATTCAAAAATTACACTAATCCTATGTACATCGGATCGATTTAAATCGTAAGAGAATTAACCAAACCTTGAGAACTCGAGGAACTCCCAAGCCACGGCTTGAAGATGCTCATCCATGGCTGCCAAATACGGCCCGCAATTTTTCTTGTAGTTCGGAATTGATGAAACGGATAAATTGTAGGATTTTTCCATGAATTTCAAAATGTTAACCTTCCGAGGAAAATTTATACTTTGCAAGCATTCAGATTGTACAGATTCTCCGGACAAAATTGACATGATGAGTTTACTAAAAACTGTGATGTCTTTGAAAGACAAAGTCGACGGTATTCCAGTCGAATCTGGCGTCAACTCGTCCACTATGTCATCGTACAAGTAGAGAGCTGTAATTGCGTATGCTAAAGCTTTGACCCTGTCGGACATAATTGGGGCACCAGAGTAGAACCCGCTGTTGTAAATGCTTGTCTTTATTGCATGCTTGTAATGCGGCATGTCAGCATCACTGATCTCAAGACCCAGCTCATGAATCGCTGTTTCCACAAATTCCTGTATCAGGGTTTCCATTCCACTGAAGTCGGGCAGCTCGTGATCTTTATCCCGATAAGCAAATGGTATCTTAAATTTGGAGTCTGGAATCCTAAACTTGTTGAACTTCTCTCCTGCAGCTGCAGACATTTCTTGATAGAACGTCCGGATTGACACGTATTTCTCATCTTGGTTCGAACAATGGGCCATCGTCCAGTTCATAATTTCAGTTTCGGTGAAATTCAGTTTTGGCGAAAATCGATTTATCGTAACGTAGGCAAGCGAAGTGTATCTGGAATGTTTAACAATCAATTACTTTCTCGACTGGGTCAATTCTTGTGTTGGCCAGCTCAAAGGACAATGTGGCATATGCATGGGACAGTGGCCCGCCATACGATTTGGCCCAAATTCGGCACAGAGGTCGATCCTTTTTATCTTTTGCAGACTATATATTAAGGACTTAAGCGGTGAAAACTTTGTGTGACCTCTGCGGTCACCAGTGTCCATGTAATATTTGTGTTATAAAGGAATTTCCAAGATTCGTAAACAAACAAACTCTCCTCATTAGGTTGGTCCATGCGCGATGTCGATGTTTCAAAACATTGGAAAATTTGTTGTTGATTCAATTCTCCATATCAACAAGCTTATTTCGGTGCCCAAAGTCCCGTCTGATCTAATGTATTTTAACGAAATAAAACAAGTTTTTTTTTAGTAAACAATCGCATGGACCAACCTAGTGAGAAAATTGGTCGTCTAGGAATCTTGGGAATTTCAAACCCTTCTCATGGGATTTCTGCTAAGGCCAGAGTAGATACCGTAAGAAAATTTTTGAGGTTGTCTCAGTACCGAATTAGGGCCCAATCGCACGAGCCGCGATGCCCCTAAACTGTAGAAGGATTAACCAAATTGACAATTTGATTAATCCAACAATTCAATATAGCAATTTTGATCGTAAACGCTTATGCCCCAAGAAAGAACTGATAATTGCAGATTTACGGTATGAAATAACGACCCTTGTTGAAATAAAAATAATTAAGTCCTGAATAGATTCAAAATGGTTGACCCCGAATCGAACCACACACGGCTGGCGTTATCAATTATTGATTCCACCAGGACTTATTACTTCAAAATTGCATCACTTCACCGCAGAAAATTGTATTCGAAAAGTGACGGAGTTCCAACGAACACGAGGGATCCCCTACGCAATAATGTGCGAATTTTAATAATTCTAGTTTTTCAACTTTTCGCGTCTAACAAAAATAACTGGCCCGATCAGAATCAGAAGTTAGAGCAAAACGGATTTGGAAACATTCTGAAACACCGCGTAAAACTTGTGATAATTTACGCTTACCATGAATGACCTGACAGAAATCGGGAGTTATATTAATTTCGGTCCGGTCAGAGATCACATCCTTTCACCATGTTCTCCACAAGAGTACATGAGAGCGGGCGAATAACTCGGGATGAATTAGAGACCCGGGTTCAGATAGGTCATTTACGGCAAATTGTTCTATACTATTAAATTACTATGCGAGAGTAGTATTAACTCACGAATGATGACGCGAGTGACGGACAGCTGTAGCTTTCTTTAAATGGAAACTAAGATTACGATTTCGGCCTACCAATCTAGTGGTTCAATCAACCACAGCCACAGCCACAATCGTAACCTAGTAAGATATATGTAATACGCATTTGTAAACGGATGTACGCCCAAATCACCTGAATAAATTCATTCATTCATTCAACCTTTGTATAGTGTATAGTAACAATTTCAGAGCAGCTAATTCTAATTCAGTTGCAGACAACCCGACATATGCTCTTATTTACGTGGTTGACCTTTAGGGAGGGTCCATCTAATTTCCTTCCTATTAAAAGACACGTAGAGATAATGATAATGATATACATATGAATAAAATGAGACATGCGGTTGAATGACTGAGCCAGTAAAAAAGCGATTGACAATCTCAACGTTGCTTTTGTACCAATCAAACGTTCTTCACGGCAGATGTGATGCTTGCAAAGTTTGAGGCCATTCGGAGATGGCGCCCGTGTTAATATTTTTACGACCCCTAGCGGTGACCCTAAAATTTTTATCGACTTAATTCCCATTTAGATATTGTTCAGGACGTCAAGAAGTAGCTCTGTGCAAAATATAGAGTCAATCACTCTTAGGGGGTCCTTCTTACAGTTGCCGCCATGTTGTCTTTAATGACAGCGCGATATGCGTGAAGTATTACGGTGCATTGTGACGGACGTGACATGGCTTATTAGGCGCCTTTCTATGGGGATCCTATTATAGCATGTCGCGCTTCTACTCCTAGATTTGTGAATACGGGCGACAACGACAACCAGAAAATCAAGTTCAGACGAGTTGGGTTGTTCCAGCTGGACTGGAATCACTACCAAGGATGAAGGGGTCAAGAGTCAAATGCCCTAAACCTGCTTGCGTCTGCATGTGCAGTTGGTGGAAGTGGAAACAAAGGTCAAAATGTCAAGGGTTGGCGTAAGACTAACGACGATGAGTGTTATGGACCTTCCGAGGTCTGACACTGTCAGAAAAATATCTGTCCAGAAATACCGTCTCAAAAGACTAGAATTTTCGGTGATGTAGCCTGTAACCTGTAACCACTGCAATCTTTTTACACTGGATTTTTCTTCTACTACTAGAGATACATTCCGTAGGTCAAATGAAGAGGAGCCTTGTATATTTGACCACGCTTTATAACGAATGTCAATTAATCTATGTACTTTTAATTTTCACTCTATATTTGACAAAATATTGTAATTTTTTTACGTTATGAGAAAATATTGACAGTGTATCGATTGAATTTTATTGGAAACGCTTATCCATTTTGGCAATTACTGATATAGCTCAAAAATAAGGAAGGAGGACTTTAAATTTAAAATATCAGTGCCAATCGAATTATACACTCATAGTCTACAAATAAAGTATGTCTAATTATGTATTCTTAAGTACAATGTTTATACCAGTATATTTAGGTAAGATAATTAAAATGTCAATGATCCAGTAGTGGCCAAAATCCGAGCTTGTTTACAATGGAAGTTTCTGGATGTTAATACAATTAAAATAATTTTGGTAACAATTTATAACAATGAAATAAATACGAGACTTTGAGCATAATTGTTTTTTTTACGAAATTAACTGGTGATATATGAAACTGAACGAATCTACCTATTCGGCAGTATCTTTCCATTTGCATTCATTGTCTTCCAATCCAGGCACCACAAATGTATGAAAAATTGAGGTCACGTTAGCGTGATTACATGAATGAACGCCCTACTTTCTAGTTTCATTCATCCTTCTTCATGGCGACTTTGAATTCTAGGAACGGACACGGATACGTGTTACCCGGCTGTGGATCGATAGAGGATTATTGATTTTTTCTAACCCGAGACGTAAAAAGTAGAAATTCCGGCACCAGTCAGTATTAATCTGCCCATCGCCCCTGGCTGATAGACGTCTTAAATTTTTAAATTCCTTCTAAGGCCTCCTATTAATTACACATTAAAATGGAGTCTTTCTATTCTAATTTAAATCTAAACTCCAGTGATATATTTGAATTTGAACCAGACCCCATTCAGTCGTATTCTAAATTAGACCAAGTGAGCAAATTTCAAAGACAAGAATATGCTCGTGAACAAAATCGTAAAAATGAACCGTCGAGTACAAGAGTTTTAGAGGTCGTCACCGTCATTGTCTTTATTACTCTCTTGCTCATCCTTCTATTGGTGTATCTCAGAGTGTGCCACAAATCCTACAAATCACCTGCAGCGAATGGGTATGCTAATTAGACTAAATATTTGCATCATTTCAATATAATGGTGTTTATATAGAAAAAATTCTCATTAGAAATACCTTTGCAATTTTTTGAAAAGTTTTTTGAACTTTCCGAAATGATCTTTGAAATTCATTTGAGAATTCTGACGATTTTTGCAATATTGTTCTCGGTTTTCCCTTTGAAATTCACTGAAACTCCGGAGAACAGAGTTTCACATACTACTATTCCGGGTGCAATTCGGTCAGTTATGGTCAAATGGTATTCGATACATCTCTGGCTAATTTCTTTCAATTCTTCTACGAGTAATTTCAAAAATACATTTCCGCAACATTTCTGGCTAGGCTTTCTTAATTTTATTTGAAAATCTCTTCATAAGTATTTTTTTCAAGATTTCTCATTTGCAATTTCGATTTCTTTGAAGATTTACAATTTCCTCTTCGACAATCTTCATCGAGTTTTGAAAATCCTGGAAATCAAATCGTTCTTGATATATTTTTGATTTCTCCCCAAGCATTTTTGATTCCGATAGAACGTTTATTGTCGAAACGTTTCTGACGTCTTTAAATAATCTTTAACGCTTTTCGAAATCTCATTTGAATATATTCGTTTGTTTACATAGAAAATACACACTACATGGGGGAAAATGGATCGTTGTCGCACAAAATGCGAATCCAGAAGGAGAGGCCGGTATGAGTTTATTTGTTCCGACCCCAATGGAGCTACCACCGATGTCGATGAAGTCAGTCAAATGTTCTAAACCTGCATGCGTTTGTGCCGTTGGTGGAAATGGAAGTAAGGGTCAAAGGGTAAAGGGTTGGCGAAGGAACAGCAACGACGTGGAGACTTATGGGCCAGCGAAGATTTAAAAATAGTGGTTGCTTTTCTTGATTAAGCTAGACTCGAAACAAAAATAGCTTGACACGCTTGAAATATCATTCTAAATTCTATGGCATAGATATTTTGTGTAATATTTTGTGTAATTACGTCACGTATTGTAGAGTAGTGTCAAATACAATGCACGATGACTTTGGTTATGACGTCATCATACAATGATGTCATCTTAACCGCCGTCATCTTGTATTCCAAATACCTAGATTCTACGCAGATTAAGTGTAATGCACATGTCTGGCCTTTACACTACAAACAAAAACGAAAGCTTTTTTAAGGTACACAAGTGTAATACTTTTAATCACGGTTCAAAACACAACATGTTTGTAAACGCCAAAGAGTGCTGGAGGAAACAAAATTCTGATGTCGCATGTAAATGTAATTTCTGTCATTATTTTGAATGTCGATTACAAAGTACGCTATCTAAAAATGGAAAAAATAAGACACAATTGGCTAGAAATTCAAATATTCAAAAATATATGTATGTATGTAAATTTCGGAAGAAAATCTAGTCTGCAGTAATTAACTGGAATTCGATACATTACATTAAACGGGCGGTGTCCGGAGGACCAGATTTGATGGAAAGAGTTAGTTTTTTTATGGAACTGAAGCCGTCCGTGGTACGCTGCGCTGTTTGGCTAATAAATAAAGCAATGAAACTATTTCGTTGTCATTGATGTTGTGAAATATTTGAGAAATAAAACGCTGAGTTTTGAAGGCTTTTGAAGTAATGATATTGAAGACTCGATATTTATTCCAGCTCATTGTCAATGTACCGAAACATATGATAAATCAGAAAACAATATTATCTACAGTCTAACTATTCACATTAGTGACAAGGCCACTTAAATGGACTAATTCGAGAACATTTCAGCCTGATCTGAATTTACATGGAAAGGGATTTCATTGTTAATTAAACCATGGCTACAAAAACAACTTAATTTTCGGAAGAAATTTCATCTCCATTGACATGAGTGGTTTTGGCTGGAGTAGCAAAAATACATGTGTAATAAACAAGGAATTCACAAGTTGGGCAAGAAAGTTTTGAGCATCCGACATCCACGAAATTATCAGATAAAACTTTCTTATTGGACTCCGATCCGAGCCACAGTTTGACAGCACCGGAACATTCTTTCGATCCAGCAGCCACTAATCGACCAACGCTCCGCCATTTGTAACCTGCATTCGTCACAAGGTCACCTAAACTTTCCTGCCCCGGACATGCGGAACCGGAACAATTTGTACGGACAGCAAGCGTGTTCTGTGTCGTGGCAGCGGTCTGGAGCTAATCAAACAAGTTATGACAAATTATGACAAGGGAATTTTTGATATTAACAACATGTCCATGATTAAGTGTACCTTGAGGTTCAGAGTCAGTATTGGCTTGTCAATAATCTTACGAGCAGTGTTGATATCTTGGACACAATCTTCTGTTGTCCCTGCGGTCATTGTTGCCAAAACCAAAATAGAGACAACTTGAATGATCACAATGGTAATACTCACCATTTTATAAATGTTGGGAGTATTAATTGTAAAAGACAAAATACAAGAGTTGTCGTGTGATTTCTATGTGATTCAGGCACGAGTATTTCGTACCAAGAGAAGAGGATTTGTTCAGCATTTATAGAGATGTGACTCTGACTGAGATATGGGTCATATTACGAAACGAGTTTGGAAATAAAATTAGCGATAGATCGTTTAACCGAGGCCACTCACTTTGTTACAAAATTTACCAACGGAAACTTTAAATTGTCAACATTTCTATCACTTTGTAAAATGTGGTAAACAAATAAAACTGAATAAGTCTTGGGCAACATTCACGGGAAGATTTCATTTATGCACATTAAAATATGTCAATAATAGGAGTAAGACATACCTAAAATACTTGACAATACTTGCTTATTAGGTAAGCTCTTAGTCCATAAACAAACAAAATTGTGTTTGTTATTTCAAAATTGGTGATATTACATTTATGACTCCCGATCTCTTATGTAGAACCAGCGATTACATCAGCAGGTCAATGAAATAATGTCAAACATGACCAAAGCCGTTGAGGTTGTTACAGAAATCGAACCAATTTCTGCGGGACTCGGAAAATAGTATTTAATTTTTAATTTTGGAGTATGAGCTTACCCTTGTAGTGAAGTTGTCAAATTCCAATGATACTACTATTCATTATAGCTTACAGGATTACAGATATATAATGTGCTAATCCCATACAATGTGTCAATATTTTATTATTTGTTCGGCATGTCAATAAAAATTAATCTGTAAATTAAACTACCACACACATAAAGAATGCTAAAATGTAATAAAAACTGACTACTACATTGCAGGAAGAGTAGACAAGGTGATTTCCTTTTCCGGGAGGTCTCACTGTTGTCTCCCGTGACAACCAAATCAAATTGCA
>JAQGCA010000310.1:0-31806 GCA_034698945.1 Protaphorura quadriocellata
CGGCGGGCGTACGGCCCCTACCCCTAACAATGATCCCGAGCTCATACCCCTACCACTTAATATACCTCGGCACGTCTCACTTTATGGGTACCTTTTCAAAAATTTGGGGCACGTCCACACCTAGACACTGAGGGTTTTGGAGTATGGTACATGGTATCTGGAGAGGATCGAAAGACCTCTGGATAAAAGTGAAAATGAGGATATCCATAATATTCATGTGTGTGACCCCAGGAATATCCCGAATTCGAAACTTCGGAATTCATTACAATCCAATCCAAATAAATTCAAGATTTAACTCAATCCGACCATCCCGAAGATAAGTAATAAGGTCGGGACGTTCATAGGTGGGTGAATGTGTCTCCGTTCACTTGGTTTGAGACGTACCGGATCCTCTCCAGTGACACCCGGTTCTCATGAATGATGTCAAACTTCAGCAAATGGAGCATTATAAACGTGAGTCCATGTTTCAACTATGGACAACTAATAACGACTTACGGTTCGGTATTACGGCCGTATTTTGATATTGAGACATAAACCGAAACGGTAATACGGAAAATAGTTACTTATACACCACCACGTGTGCACCACAATTTTCAAAATTTAAAAAAAATCAAAACGGAATAAGTCGGTTTGAATATAATACTACATGGACAAATAGGAGAAACGGCCATAATACGGAAACCGAGAAACTGAATACCGAAGCAGAATTGGAAACCCCAAGGTAGGTCTGAAAATGTAGAAAAGGAAAGTGGTACATGATTTATGAACAGCCCTGTCTGAATGGGATAGGCTCTGGTCGAGCACCCTAATGTTATGATGTCCTTTGCTGAGGGCATTGGGGCTTAAGCATGGGATAGCATGGGATACATGGTAACGCTACGAGGAGCTCATATCCGTAGGGTTGGAACTCAATTTCAGATGACACATTACTCAAATTACAACTCCGTTTTTTACTCACCAAACACACCGCTAATTCTAAAAACTCTCAATTTTCAGTGAAGTTTTCATCTCAATTTTGATAACTCAAAATAAATGGTTTAAAATCTTAAGAAACGGATTTGTGTTTTTCAGTGACTTGTCAGTGTTGTTGTGTCGGTGTAGTTCAAAGGTATTGAGAGTGCGGCAAGAAATGAAATCAATCAGAGCCGACTGTCGAATTGAAAACCTATGAATGGCTTGATTTAAGTCGTTTTCAGTAATTAACAGAGATCAAACGCCAGTCATCTTCATTGGATCAGCATTAGGTAAATTTATATACTCACATGTGTATGTTAGTAGTTTTTTCTTACTATGGAATGCACAGTAGTCGGATTTTTTATATTTTTCTTTTGAGTTCGCCTAATTGACAAGATCGTTAAACTTGAGGCTAAATGTTTGTAAGTGCTTAATAGGTAAACCGGAATTAGATTTTGGTGGTAATCTGTATCCAAATTTTCATTTGGATTATACAAGATTGAACCTCTTCATAATATTCTAGTTTGTAGTCTTGTCCTCT
The DNA here is from genome assembly GCA_034698945.1 of Protaphorura quadriocellata. Classification (NCBI taxonomy): domain Eukaryota; kingdom Metazoa; phylum Arthropoda; class Collembola; order Poduromorpha; family Onychiuridae; genus Protaphorura; species Protaphorura quadriocellata. The sequence goes on from JAQGCA010000310.1 coordinate 1,496, forward strand.
TGTCTTATTATTTTTTAGTCGCTGACCGGTCATTTTTTTTAAACCAAAGATCGTAACAAATCTTCTGTCCCATATTATAGATATTTGATATTTAGATTTTAATACTTTACATTTTTATGTAAGATTTATGTCTGCATGACGGGTCTGAAGATAAGGAAATATTTTGATTGTTATAATTTTCAGGTATACTTGACATATGCAGAAAAGATTCGCTGTCTTTCGACGGGTTGGACTAGCAAGACTGATTCACACTTTTGTGAATTCCAACTAGACATTCTATTCTATTCGGAATTATTTTGATTTATCTTCTGTTCCATTCCAAGAGAACTTATGTGGTATGAACAGATGTGAGGCGAGAAGCTTTGAAATAAGAGAATATTCTTCACTGGACCTCAAGAGGTTCCAAAATTTTGAATTGGGGACAGTTTTGGTAAAACTTCGAAAATGAGTGTCGAGAAGGTATCATTGCCGGATGCCTTGTCTAATGTGGACGTCCTGGATGAACTGCCTCTGCCAGATCACCAACCTTGTATAGAGGCTCAACCTTGCTCAATTATCTATCAAGCGAACTTTGATACAAACTTTGAAGATCGTAATGGCTTTGTGACCGGTATTGCGAAATATATTGAAGAAGCTACTGTTCATGCCGGTCTGGTAAGTTAGCACTAACCAATATTGGCTCATCTAACAGCTACTTGCCTAAATGCCTAACTTGATTTTAATTATAATTTTAGAATGATCTCCTGGAAGAAGGAACTGAGCATGCCGTTATGCTTTATACTTGGAGATGTTGTTCCAGAGCTATTCCACAACCAAAATCAAACGAGCAACCGAATCGTGTTGAAATTTATGAAAAGACTGTTGAAGTTTTGGCTCCAGAAGTCAACAAATTATTAAGCTTCATGAGATTTCAGCGAACGGCAACAGAAAGATTTTGTACGGAAGTCAAAAGACTTTGTCATGCAGAGAAACGAAAGGATTTTGTTTCTGAGGCATATTTACTCACTTTGGGAAAGTTTATCAACATGTTCGCGATATTAGACGAACTGAAGAACATGAAATCGAGTGTCAAAAATGATTATTCCACTTACCGACGGTACAATAATAAATATTAAATATATTTGTAGTTGCATTTTGATATGAATAACATTTCTATCTTTGTTTTGTTACAGGGCTGCACAATTCCTCAAAGTCATGTCAGACTCTCAAGCATTACAAGAGTCGCAGAATTTATCCATGTTTCTTGCAACACAAAACAAAATACGAGACAATCTGAAAGAGAATTTGGAGAAAATTCCAAACTTTGAGGAACTCCTTGCCGATGTCGTAAATATTTGTGTCACAATGTTCGAGTCCAGAATGTATTTAACTCCGAGCGAAAAACACATGCTTGTAAAAGTGGTTGGATTCGCTCTCTACCTCATTGATACAGTCAATTGTAATATTTACAAGTTGGACCAGAAAAAGAAAATCCGCTTAGATAAAATTGACAGGATTTTCAAGGTTTGTAAAAATTGATAGTCAATTTAGCGCAGAATTTTAAATAATTCTAGATATTTTCATTTAATCTAGAATCTTGAGGTTGTCCCTCTGTTCGGAGATATGCAAATTGCTCCGTTCAATTACGTGAAAAGGAGCAAACAGTTTGATGCGTCAAAGTGGCCCTTGTGTTCTGCGGTTGGAACGCTAAGTTCACAGGCGGACCTTAACAAATATCTCCCACAAATTCGTGATGATCATATCAAGTACATCAGTGAATTGGCTCGCTATAGTAATGAGGTGAGTTCTTTAAATGCATTGTGTGATTTTATTTTCAATTTTGTGCTTACTATCTATACTTTATTCTACCTTTAACAGGTCACCACGACTTTCAAGGAAGCTCCGAGAACAGACAGTGAAAATGAAGAAATTTCGGATTTGGCACTGCATGGACTTCATCTTCTATCAGAATGGACGACAGTTGTTTCAGAACTGTACTCATGGAAATTATTACATCCAACTGACCAGCACCAAAACAAGGATTGTCCAGTCGACGCCGAAGAGTATGAAAGGGCAACTCGTTACAATTACACTGACGAAGAAAAGTTATCACTAATTGAAGTCATAGCCATGATTAAAGGTCTCCAAGTTTTAATGGCTCGAATGGAAACTGTTTTTACGGAAGCAATTCGTCGAAACATCTACGCAAAATTACAAACATTTGTCCAGGTTATTCTCAGAGAACCGCTGAGAAAAGCTGTGAAGAACAAGAAAGACTTGATCCGAAGGTATAAACCCAACTAATCACGATAATTTTAGAACATTATAATTTTAAGTGTATTTTTTTATTTTATAAAGCATTTTGGTTTCGGTTCGAGAGAGTTGCGCGGACTGGACAAGAGGTTATAAACCTGAGGAAGACCCGGCAATGAAGGGCAAAAAAGATCCAGACAATGGAATTGAAATTAAAGTTCCTAAGCGGAATGTCGGTAAGAGCTTTTTGGGCTATTTTTGATACAGTCATTAATTGAAATTGTTCAATTGTAAATAATTATATTTTAGGACCGTCCTCAACACAATTGTACATGGTTAGAACGATGCTGGAATCCCTCATTGCAGATAAATCATGCGCCAAAAGAACATTGAGGAAAGACATTGATGGGCAATATTTACTAGCGATTGATCATTTCCACAAAACGTCATTCTATTGGAATTACCTTTTGAACTTCAGTGGTACGCATTTTCTTTGTCAACGTATTACTAAAAATTATCAACAAAATATTGAATATTTTGAATCATTTAATTCTAGAGTCTTTACAACAATGCTGTGACTTGTCTCAATTATGGTACAGAGAGTTCTACCTGGAAATGACCATGGGGAAACGAATTCAGGTAATTTGTTATGTCTTTGCTTTTGTATTTAATTTAACACATTAACAAAATTCCGGCTGATTAATATTTATATTGGAGTAATAACATGAATAATTACTTGTCGTCGTTAGTTTGGTAGAACTATTTTTGTCATACATGCCCAGTTATGCATGTTTAGTTTTACAAATTGTCTTCTACAATTTTACTAAACGTCAGCTTGTGGCTTGTGTCAATAACCCGTTCAGTGTCATACTCTCGTTACCATCATTCGCATTTCGCATTGACCCCAAATAACCATGTTTGCATAAAATTTTTGATGATTACACCTGGCATGTGACCAGTTTTCGCTTCATTTCATTAAGCAATAATCTTGTTTAATGAAGTGTTTGTCTTCATCAATGTGCATTATCTTAAATATATGCCCTTTGGTGTAAAATATTTTTGTTTTTTTGTCGAGCTTCAGATGTTTGACTGTTCGTGTCTGATCTGAACGTGCGAATTTTAATCTCAATGTATTTTTATTAAATCAAATTGCCCAAAGTTTTTTACGGATGATACTGTCTATTGCTGTTTAGGTTAGGATTCGAAAGTTTTCCTGGTTTGGGAGCACTACGGTTCGGTTTGGTTAAATATAATGGTGATGCGTTGATTTTCTTGGATCTTGAGTGACTGGGTGTATTGGTACTGGCGATAGGATAAATTTTAGCACGTAGCAGTTGCGTAGAATATGTTAATACCTGTTGAATATAGGCATTTAAATGAACGAAAAAATGCTTTAATGGTGATTGTTCGCTTTGAAAATTTCTTTGCCCAAGAGGTGCACAGTTCTGCATCAACATAATGAAGAGTGTACTGACCTTATCACAATGGAGAAGCGGATTCAGGTACCAACTTTGCTTAGCTTTTGCAATGTCCTCAAATTTTTCTGTATTGATTTGAACCAATAAGTGTTTTAATGAAATAATTAGTTACTGTTGTTTCCTCAATTTTGTGCCACCTTCTTGTCAATTGTACCTATTCTATGGCTTTATTTGGTTTTAACTTCACGGCAAAACATTACTCAATCTGAAATTCAGATTCTCGAAATTCTTGCCTTCCCCTCTAAATTTCACACATACACCATGTCCGAATTTAAAAAAGCGAATAGCATTATCAATGCGAGAGTAAGAAAGGAGATTATTTTTTAATTGAAAAGAAATAAAAATGAATTCCTTGTCTGGACCACATTTATTTGACCCACTTTCACCAGACCTGCAATCCGAAGGAATGGTGCCTTGTCAGGGGAAAATTTTGAGTGTCTTTGTTTCAAAACGTTTATATAACTGGTTGTACATATACGATTAATTTTCTTCATCTTTTCTATTGTGTCAATGTTCAAGATGTAATAGCCACAAAATGTATCCTTTTCCCTGGAATTTGCATATTCTCGTTGCTACTCTCTCTGATCTATGTTCATGTTTTTTCATGTTTAAATTAAGGAGGTACTGGCGCTATGGATCAGTAATTTTTTTACTTATATTTTCATTTAATCGAATCTATGAACCGAATGGTTTTAATAATCCTTATTAGTTTAAGTAATTAAATTAGTTAACTTCCTTTTTATACTTTTAATTTGACAAATTATTGTAGACTTTCACTTTCAGTATTATTTGCATTGATTTTGCACTGCGAGATTTGTGTTAAGTAGAATCTCAAATATTGAGATACAGCTTTATTTAATATTTTTATCCTATGAATTATTCACATGTGTTTCACATGATTTTATGTTTAGTTTCCAATTGAGATGTCTATGCCTTGGATTTTGACTGACCATATTTTGAGAACAAAGGAACCCTCAATGATGGAGTAAGTTACAGAATTTTTGTACCCAAATTTGATTCCAAATTTGTACTAATATTCAATTACATTTTAGATATGTCTTATATCCACTGGATTTATACAACGATAGTGCACACTATGCACTGACTGTGTTCAGAAAACAATTTCTTTACGACGAAGTTGAAGCTGAAGTCAATTTATGCTTTGATCAGTTCGTGTACAAACTTAGTGAACAAATTTTCATGTATTATAAACAACTTGCGTCGAGGTAAGGAACAAATATCTATTTTGAAGATTATTTAGAACTTCAAATAATAACCGATTTGGAGTAATGGCTGGGTCGCCACAATTTCCCGTCAGAGAAATGGAGAAAATTTCAAGAAAATTCTAGATTTGAATTACAAGCCTTCAAATTTGAATTGCAGTATTCTCCTTGACAAACGTTTTCGGGAGGAATGTGCTGCACAAGAAACTTATTTCACCTGGCCGAGGGCAAATAGATACGAAACATTAATGAAGCAGAGACACGTTCAACTTTTAGGACGATCCATTGACCTCAACAAATTGATTACACAAAGAATAAATGTTGATCTCCTCAAGTCATTGGAGTTGGGAATTACAAAATTCCAAGGCGGTGATCTAACCGGAGTTGTGGTACGGATTTGCACAATTCTTAGTATTCCAATTCCATAATTTTCAGTCATATAATAATTTACAATGAATTGTAAATATACAGGAATTGGAAGGTTTACTCAATATTAATCGCCTTACACACAAATTATTGAAAAAATGTCTCACGGGTTTGGACGAATACGAATGGATGGTTAGAGAAGCCAATCACAACGTGTTAGCCCCTTACGGACGAATTACCCTTCACGTTTTCTGCGAGCTTAATTATGACTTCCTACCCAATTACTGCTATAATGCTGCAACGAGCCGGTAAGTAAAATGTTTTTTGGATTTGCTTAATAAAGGGGGTATTAATTGGTGACCATTTTAATTAATAATTAATTAACAGATTTGTGAGATCTCTTGGATTGAGTTTTGCGGATCCAACGCATCGTGAGAAACCTCCTCAAATCGCTCATCATTATTTATGGGGTTCAAAACAGTTAAACTTAGCCTATTCGACAATTTATAGTCAGTATACAGGTAAATTCAATTTCATTTTAAGTTTAGGATTTTTTCAAAAGAGGTCTATATTCAGTTTCATTTTAAGGATTCATTGGGGCTCCACACCTTCGAGCTATTGTGAAACTGCTGGGTTATCAGGGAATCGCTGTTGTGATGCAGGAAGTGCTCAAAGTTATCAAAAGCTTAATTACTGGAGGGATTTATCAGTTTACAAAAACTTTGATGGATGCAATGCCGAAGAGTTGTAAAATGCCATTGTATGATTATGGGTCTCCAGGTAATTATCTCGTAATTTTAAGCACTTGGTTGTTTTCAGTATCACATTAGAATATTTTGTAAATCTACAGGTATACTTGGGTTTTACCAAGAAAACTTGAACGATATTGTTCAGTATCCAGACGCAAAAATGGATCTTTTCCAACATTTTCGGGAAGTCGGAAATGCACTTCTTTTCTGCCTCTTGATCGAACAAAGTTTGTCACAAGAAGAAGTTTGCGATTTACTTCATGCAGCTCCATTTCAAAATATATTTCCTCGTCCATTTTGCAAAGGTAAGTATATATTAAACCTGAAACTGAGTTTTGGGATACATTTAATTCAACCCGTACGTTCTTGAACAGAGGGAGAGAAGTTGGAAACAAAACAAAAGCGATTAGAAGCAAAATATGCTGCCCTCCATATAATAGAAAACATTGAGAAGTTCGGGACTGAGAAGCAAAGAAACTTGGCTCGTGACGGTGACCTACTTACAAAGGAGAGACTTTGTTGTGGCCTTTCAATTTTTGAAGTGGTTCTAATTCGAATCAGAGAATTTTTGAGTGATCCAATTTGGACTGGAACGCCACCAATAAATCGTGTTATGAACGTGGAAGAGTGTACTGAGTTCCATCGACTCTGGTCTGCCCTTCAATTTGTCTATTGCATTCCAGTGGGAGAAAATGAATTCACTGTTGAGTAAGTCTCGAAGGAAGTCATGTTGCAGGATTTTGCTAAACTCATAAACACATACTCAATGCAGTATTGGTTTATTTCAGGCAATTATATGGAGAAGGTCTAAATTGGGCTGGATGTGCTATCATTGTGCTTTTGGGTCAACAAAGGCGATTTGAAGCCTTGGATTTCTGTTACCACATTTTGCGTGTTCAAAGAGCCGATGGAAAAGATGAACATGTCAAAGGAATTGTAAGTTATGCATTCTTTACGTTTGCATTTGTTTTAAAATACATATAAAACAAGGGTGGGTTTATGCATATTATGAGCATTTTGACTGGCTCGCTTCGCTGACTTGACATTATGGGAGAGTTGAAGTACATGTAGGACTCAATTTTGAGGAGAGCAGAATATGTTTGGATTTGGATGAGAAGCTGTTTGCTATACAGAGGCGTTCAAACCTTCGATTATTTTTTTATTATCCAATCTTTGCAATCTCTTCCTTGACAGCTTCAAAGTCGTTCACGCTTCACTCATTCGTTCTGTATCAATATAATCCGTATCTGCCTCTGTTTTACCGTCCTTCCTCTCACGATAGCCCGGGCTTTGGTGAACGGGAAACGGACTGCACTTCGTCCTCCTAGACGGAACCGGCAGGTTCATTCTCGAGACGCGCAAACTATCCTCGCCGACAGAATTATCAAATCATTCTTAATAAAAGGGAACTCCCGCTAGCGAGAGTTGGTTTTCACTTTTTAAATATATTTTTCTGAAACAGCATTTGAAGAGAATGGTGGATCGGATCCGAAGATTTCAAGTACTCAACTCTCAAATCTTTGCAGTATTGAACAAATATTTGAAAGCGAGTTATACGGACGGTGATATGCCTGTAGAACATGTTCGGTGCTTCCAACCACCCATTCATAAATCCATGGCAGAAGCGACCAATGCAGTTCCTTCTGGAACAATGACTCTGGATAGGAATCATTCCCAGTACCATCGAGGAGATCAGTCAAGAAATATTGTACAACCTCCACTACACACTCCACAATACTAAGCTAACCAAACAACGAAGAATGGATGCCCATTTTTTACTCCATTTTCAAAAGGAGTTTCGGGTTTAAATGCATAATTGTTTAATATTATAATAAATTTGTAAAATAATAAGCAGTGCCTGATTCATTGCTTCAGTGTGTCGTTTGTGTACTGTTTAGAAATTTTGAGTGTTTGCATTGAAAGTAATACTCAATGAGTGTTGTGTTTGTATTCTGGGGCCAGACTAAAACTGGGTAACATTTCGTGTTTGTAAATTTCTGGGAGACTAGCTGGACGTATCAAGTTTGTATCGTAATCATTCAGAACCCCTTAATTTATGAGAAGTTATGGAATCCGCACCGTACGAGGGTTAATATAATTATTACCATAAAAGAGTGAATAAAAATGTAAATTTTACTATCGTGAAACAGGATCTTACGAATATGCCAAATAATTCCATAAATTTTATTAAATGTCTAAACCATGTAGAAAAGTTTAATAGTGTCACTTTTGTTATAGAAAGATCATTCCCATGAAATGACTAATGGTAGTAGAATCCAGTTTTGTAACTCTTATAAGACAAACATTTTATCAAAAATAGCTTTGGCTATGGAAAGCCAATTTAATATATTCAATTTTATTGTGATCAATTCACGAGATATTATAGCCGAATTGTCAATTGTCTAGCTGCACACTATACCTTGTCCATTGGAGCCACACAACCAACAAACATAATGTTTGCACCATGCTAGTTATTTATTGTAAAAATTCTTGCAGTAATTTAATACGTTCAATGTTGATAATTGTCCTTTATAATACGTGTACTGTGGTTCCAATGACAGGAAAATATTCGGACTTTCTTTTAAATGGAAGTGGATTATATTCCTGTCGTTGGAACGGTAGTAATCAAAATATTATTGAATATGTAGTTCAGTTAGTTTATAGTATTTCTCACTGATAATTATGAAATAAAAGTTTTTCAGAACCACGTTGGACTTGGAATGGGCAATAATAATTAGTCAACTAGGTCATCGTAAAAGCTGGCAGGGTTAGGAGCCTTAGACGAAGGGAGATGTCTTTTCGATTCTTTTCTCTTGTTGTGTTTACCCTTTTTAGTTGGAAGAACAAAATCAGAGAGAAATTCAATATTCCAAAAGATAATTTCTTTGTCGATTGATGTTGTAGCAATGAGATGACCGTCATTACAAACGTCCATTTCCTCAATCGGCGTCTTGTTATGATCACCGATTTCCCCAATTACTTCATGTGGAAACAAATATGTTGCTTTTATATTTCCATTGTCACATCCGGTGACAACAATATGTTCTGTGATAGGGACTAGACGATTAATACCACTTCCATTGCTCGTATGAATGTCGCTATGAGAATAAAATTCTCCCCAATTGAAGAGAACTAGTCGTCCGTCCGAGTCACCAACGGTTAATTTTGTATTTTGCCTGACGAGTCCCGTACAATTCATCGAGTATGGATAAATCTCAGACTTGCTGTCAATCTTTCCACCCCTGATTTTGATTGTAGAAACGGTACCATCAGAAGAAGTTGAGACCAAGGTACGGAATGTTGGATCACAAATCATCGACGTGACGGCATCTGAAGCTACTTCGAATTTCATTGCCCTAGATTGACACCTCTTGTCCCAAACTGAAATTAATTAAAATTAAACACTTATAATAACCTCCCTTGTCGTATTCCTGGTTTTATAGAAAAATGAAAAAATTCAATCTAAAAGCAAAGGTTGGAAGTTGACTTACAGTTGACGACTCCATCATCATCTCCAATCGCGAGAACATTCTCATCGATGATAACGAGAGAGCTGGCAAATCCCCTGAAACGAAATAGCAAATTAGATTATGATTTAACCCAAAAATGAAACAAAATGTATAACAATAAATGAAGACTAACTTTGAAGCTCCAGTCACAGCCCGTTCTAGTTGGAAGTACTCCACATCATAAATCAACACGTATTTGTCATTCATGGCACCATATAGTTTTTCTCCATCCAGTGAAAACTTAAGTTCACGACAGTAATTCTGGTGCTTCACTCCATTGAGAAGCAGTGTCTCTTGGTTCGAGTATGAGAACCTACAAAAAAATCAAAAAATTTCGTATTAGGTCATAATTATGAAAATTGTCATCTAATTGTCGTGGTAAGTAATTCAGGACAAAAATTTTTAGTTAAAATTACATGTTAATCTCTGCGTTGAATGTGGAAACGACAATCTTGTCATCCTCAGGATGGAAGCAAATTCCAGTCGGAGTTGTAGTCATTTTAATTTTTGGAGGACAATTACTTTGTGTCCCAACTTTAGCACGACGGTACGCGAGGACGGCAGGATCTTCTGCCGACAAATCTTCCGTCATTTTACAATCATTTACTATTTAATAATAATAACACTTATAATATTTTCAAACACTTTAGAGTTTTTAATATTTAGAAATGGGAAAAAACAATTCCAACCACAAAGTCCATGTGGCACTAAATCGGCAAAATGTTTGAGGAGCGGAACACTCAGCGCGCAAATCAGACCGCCAATCAAACTATCCCTCTTACGCATGTTACCGACATTTCATTAATTCTGACAATTCTTAGTTCGTAGCCTTAACATATTATTAACAAAGTTGTATTCAGCAGTCCTGTGCTCTGCTCTACACTAGGAAATCGAACCCCTTACATAAATGTAGTAAAAATATGGGCTACATGTTTTTTTAAACCAAATCTTGTTCCAACAGACCGAACACTCAATCCACCCTCACCGACATTTATTAAAATTTCGCATGCATTTCGATTAGAATTTAGAATCTTATAGTATTTCTTTCAATTAAGTTTGTTAACAGTTTGATTTAACATTATCGGCTGTTGATTCGGAATCGAAGCATGCATGAAAATGAACCTAATAAATGTTTTATTGGATTCAGGGCGGTGTTCGAGTTCAATTTAAAAGATAATTAGATAATCATGTAGTGTTGAAGGCGCTACATCATATGGTTTTCGATTTAGGCAGGTGTCTGTCTGCTAAAGGTTTGACTGAAGCATTTCTTATTCAGTTCGATTGTGCCGTACGATATATTTTTTAGATGATTGGATTGGTCATAGAAATCATTGAATGAATTGATATTTGCCTAAACAAAATGCCACACATAAAACAGATTCCGCCATTGAGATACCGGACACTTCAATTATATTTATCGTAGCCGGATCCGATTCGGGACAGTTTTTTAAGCCTTTGAGGTGAGAAGTTCTTCTTGGGAACTCTTTAATGTAGATAGTGCACTGCCACTGTCTACTTGAGGGATTAAACCATCAACTTAAAAGGGAAGTGGAATAATCTTATTTTATCACTACCACGATAAAATACCATAATCAAAGTATAATAACTAAATCCACAGTTTACAATATTAAAGATCGACATTTATTTTCCAATCAATGTATTAGTCACAGACTACAAACTAGACTTTTTTCTTTCCAGAACATTTCCTAGCAACAACTTCCCATCATCATTCCGCATTGGACCATTGGACGTGTGGACGTATCCTAATTTCCCAGTCCTAAGGATAATTCGTAGACTGATTTTGAAGTCTTTTCTCAGCCATCAATTCAATCCATGAAACCATATTTATTCCCGTCTTTATATTATTATGTAATTTGTTGTGTTTAATCTCCCACGCTGAATTAGTATGTGTACTAGAACGCAGCTATACTGGTAACTAGTTTTAACACGCCAATTTGCTATAGAACAAGCTGCATTATGAGAATTGGATTTTGTGCGAGGCTTAGCGAAACTGTGAGTCTGCACGAGTATTTTAAGTCTTTGGGTAGAAAAAAATGCAGAATGAAATCAAATCAAGCTATATGCACCTGAAGGCATGAATTCTACCTGTAGATTTTTTTTGCACACTACACCAGTACGGGAGTGAATGCAATTTTCAGCAACTGTTCTCAGACAGTCCCTCATCGTTCTTGACTGTACATGTACATTCTACAATTCTAATGTATTATAAGTGGAGTCAAGAAAAAGACTGCGGGCTACTTTCTGACTCTCAACAACGAAATATGAATGTTGTACCACAAAAATGTAGCTTTGGTCGTAAATTGGTAAGCTCCTCAACTTCACCGGTTTGGCTCATTCCAACAACAAATCTCAGTCCGAATAGTAAAAGTACGAGAGTAGAATCTCAATGTCCTACGTGAAAAAGTGTAGAATACCAAGTTGTGATGTGAGTATGTGAGACACCCTTTTCAAAAATTGCGGGAATTCATTGATTGAAAATTTACCAGTTCATGTTCATTAGGCCGATTTGGCTTTGCTGGTTTAACAACAGCTAACGCGGTCTTCGCTTAATCATAATTCTGGCCCTGGTTACAGTTACGAACTTAACCGAACTGGTAAGACTGAAAAATAGATGGTTTAGTCTGAACATAAAACCTTCATATTCCTGAGTGGTCACCACGACTCATTAACTATCTAATTCCTGAATGATTCAGCCACATCTGATTAAAACGTGTCTTCCTGATGAGGGTCGAATACATCAAAATACACTCAGAATTTTGTACGCACGGATTCTAAGGGTTAAGATGTTTTTTTAACTTGAATTACATTGATAGCCGCCGTCACGTATCGCAATTGATGAAATCTTGAATTCTGATTTCTACTTTGTCTATTCTATTGTTGTTTACTCGGAGTTTTGGAATTTGACTGTTTATACTTTCTAGTCCTCTTTCTGGGCCCAGTTATAAATGAGAGTAATGAGAGTCGTTAGTCTGATAATGTTTACTCGGTGAGAAGTGAGGATAAATAATAGTTGTACCTATATCCATTAAGCTGGAAATTATTTACAGTCTACGCACACCACACACTATACGTGAAAATATCCGAAAACCTTTAATATACCTAACCAAAATCACCTTACATGGACCTGGACCGAGTTAAACAACAAATCTACATATTATTGTCGGTGCGATTAATCATAATAAACAATGTATAATGGACAGTTTCGAGGTTTAGTTTGACTGCAGTATCTAAGATTAAAGCGATTTGTATTAACTAAATAAATGACCCTGACATAAAGAGGACAGTAAGCCAAAGCTTTATTTCATATAACTTTTAAATAATCCATTTAAGAATCCCAGGATTCACACTTAAGGGCATGCAATATGCACTTTTTTATCATTCACGCGACTGACTAACAAAATGTTGAATTGGGACAATAATATATGGAACAAGTGGTGATAGTTTTGTGTGTTGATTTTTCCGACTGTGCAAAATGTCCACGTTGTATTTAGACATTCCAAAAAACTAAATTACCGTACACCAATTTATCAAGTTCCTGTGTAGTATTCACAGCTTACCGAAACCTTATTCAACGGATTTCAGAGGTCCCTTTCTATTAAAGATGAGTACGTCGTACTACAAAAGTGTACTGTCAAAAATAATGCATTATGATTTTTCAGAATTCTATTGCCGTCATGCCGTCCCGTTATTGGACGCCCTAGTGTGGTTCGTTTCCTCGATATCATGACCTCGGTTTTGTTGTTGACAGTATCTACCCAATATCGCCCGTCTCGGTTTATTAAATAGAGTTTCATTCTTTTCTAAAAAAAATTCCCGAAGTATATAAATGATTTTTGTGTCAGCTGATAAAATGACTCCAACATGTTAAGTTGAAGTAATAGATTCCGATCCGCGCGCCACCTGAGCTGTGGACGGTGCTGATCTTTCTGTGGCGTGGTGGCGTCCGATCTAATATTACCACTTGAATACCGCAATATTCAAAGATTAAGGCGGTTGTTGCTGTACTTGTTGCCCTTCGACCTTAGCCTCTTTCCAGCAGATTACTACAGGACAAGGTCACGGATACCTTCCGAATATTTTCGACCCGAGAAGGTACTACACCTAACATTTTATTAAAATATACATTTCTCGTCATCCTTCAGATATTTTCGACATGGAGATACCTTTGCTGGAGTTGGAGACGGAAGATAAGATACTACCTCTGCTAGAGTTGGAGACGGAAGGCGAGATACTCCCTAAATCTGGACGATCGTCTCTCTTGGAGCTGGAGCAGTTGACTCAGGTAAGATTTACAGGTTTTCATTTAGTAGTTAGTTCTTCAATTGTCGGGTAAGATAGAATGTGAATTGTGAATAAGACATATTTGCAAATGAACAATCTATAATATTTATTGACCGAACAGGATTTATCAAAGTTGACGAGCCAAGAAGAAAGATTGGATTATCTGCAATTTATGCAATCGAATCATAATCCGAGGTTGAACTCCGTGATGACGCGAATTAGTGAAATATCTAAAATTCGAAACGTGGATAAATATATTCAAAATTTTGAATCCAAAGCGGATATTCTGATGGATTTTTCAAAGTCGGATTTTGTGGACCCAATCGGAGCTTTAGTTCAAAAGCCGATTGACCTCTCAATCATGTACTGGAATGTAGAAGTTGTCAATGCTGTGAGTCCAGCTAACTTCTGGGTTAGTTCCAGCGCAAGTTTTCGAGTTTCAATTTGTTCTGTAAGAGGGCTGAAGGAACGCAGTTAGTTTTAATGCGTTTGTAATTCTACAGGTCAGAAGCTATGAGTTGTTGCCATTTTTGGATGTGACCACAAAAGAAATTAATAAATTCTATACTGAATATCATGCGGAACACGCACCGATTGGTTTTGACGATCTCCGATTGGGAGGATTTTACGCCGTGAAGACTGATTGTGACAAGGACAAACCGTGGGCTAGGTCAGCATCCCAATATTTTAAGTAGTGTCCCGCAAGGCACTTATTTCCGCCAATACTTGAAAATATTTATACTTGTTCGATTATAACTCATAAAGCTCTCCGATTTGTACAACTTCGTACGATTCTAAAAATGCGTTTATACTTTTCAGATGCAAGATTATCGAGCCGTTTAGCAAGACTTTACCGATAATGGCGTTGCTGGTTGATTCCGGTAGTCTGGTCAGTATTTTACCAGAAAATTTCAGACCACTTACAGTTTCGTTTTGTACATTGCCTGTTCAGGCTTACGAAGCTTCGCTCGGCACGATTGGTACGACCTATTCCTTTTTTCCTTAATTTTCTCACTCTATTATTGCCTTCTGAGTACTATCACATTATGTTTGTAAGCTAGTAGTTCACATTTTTAAAATGCCTCAAAACTAAATTGAACTAATTTGTGAATCGCTTATATTCTAGATCCAGAAACCCCAAGGAAAGCTTGTACCCCCGAAGTATGTCTGCGATTTCAAAAACGAGTAAATGGAAATGGTTTTCCAAGTGTGGTGCGTGGTCTAACGTTAGAATCAGGGGATTTTAAACCCATTAAATTGTTTCTAGTGGATACTTCGAGTGACCCAGACAAGTGGATCCACAGAGAATTTTGATTACTGCTCGAAGAAATTATGATACTTGCTACCGTGAAGAGTATTGAAAAAGTATTATTGTTACTGATTAAATCATATTTATTGAATTTGTACGCGAAGTCAAGATATATTTTGTCGTCTTGTACCACGATTGCATTATTATTACAGTCATTCTTTTCGGATTCTTTAACACCGTAGTTGTAAACTGTCTGGAATATGGTTTATTGACTTCGTGCTTTTGGCATTATTTAAAGGACTCATATTGTGACAATTTTAACAAGCCGAACTACTAACATTCTCAGGTTCAACAAAATCCATCCAGTTAGTCCAAGTATAATTCCAAAACTTTGGTTGACCTCTCGGATCCTTGGGTTTGTTTATTGGCGGAATGGCACTTTTCCGGTATTTCAGGAGTAATTTCTTCAATTCTTCAACAACTTCTGGCTTAATAATTGCGAGATTATTGTACTCACATGGATCTTGGATTACATCAAATAAGCAATAGTCCGCTCCTTTGAGGTCACACAAATGGCCTAATTTGGTTTGACAGGAAACTTTTGATTCTTCTATAAGATCTTCGAGAATGGTTTTGTTTTGGAAATGCTCTGGCCAAAGGATTTTAATTGGTTTGCCGGCCAACGAATTGATTCCGTTCTCAACAATTTTTGACTTGTTTTGGTTTGAAGTCGTTTGAAAATGTTGAACCTGAATTGTTTTGTTCTCAAAACCTGATGGGCCATACCATCCATCCCATTTTCCACCATAAGTTGTACCTAGGAATTATTAATGAGTAACAACCCTGACCTTTTAAATCTAGCTCTTTGTGATTAAAAATATATATTCTTCACCACGCAATAATTTCCAGTTTCCTTGTCTGACTCCTTCATTCCCGTAAATGTCATCAATATTGTGCAACACTTCGGTTCGGCCAGTAGTGGAAGCATTCTCTCCATTTTTCAACGATTCCCACATATCTATTCCATCAATGTCTCCTAAATCGGACGCATTTTGACCAATTGCTCTCACAAGAGTAGGAAACCAATCTTGGACATGGAAGAGTTGTGCAGATATTCGTGGCGTCTCATTTAACAAATGGCTCCAAATGACTCCCACTCCGCGAACACCGCCTTCCCAAAGTGTATTTTTTACCTGAAAATAATGTAATTCAATTAAGTTTCTTCGAGTTTGTTAATTTACATTTTTCCGAATCTCGTACCCCCCGCAAAGGCCAATTGGAAGCCGCGTTTCCGTTGAAACCACTTGCTGGTCCACCGTTATCAGTTGTAAAAATTACTATCGAATTCTGTAGCAGATTAGCCGACGCGAGGGCTGAAATCGTTTCACCCACTGATTTATCCATCTCGGACACCATAGCTACAAAAATTACAAAGATGTGATGGGGAACCTCTTTATATTATACGATCAAATCCAATCTGTAAAAACTATGTACACAAACGTAACAACTGTACAATGGCAAATACGCCACACACTATCCCTGCATTTTGCCAAGATATTTCATAGTATTTGGAAACCAAATCTTAAAATCACGGCTAGAAAAGAAATGCTTTGTTATGTCAGAGTACGGGGCGTATGTGACGAGTCTGATTTGTATTTAAAGGGATCAAGTAGAGCGATGCCCTCTGAGTAATATTCTTGGACATTTTGAAACCGATGGCGCTAATAATATTTGTTTACCCGCATAAGTTCGTCTTGAAATGTCTTGAATATCCGAGAATCGTTCTACCGTTGCTGCTGGAGCCTGAAGGAGCCCATATGGATTTGCCGAGTGAACCGCAGTGTGGGAAATTGTAAGAAAAAACGGTTTTGTATTTCCGCTTTGCAATTTGATAAGTTTCTTGACTTCTTCGGTATACAGATCTGTTGTGTACAGACCCCAATTTTCATAAGTTGTCTCAAAATCACGTCTCATATCGTATCCCCAAGCTTGTGGCTGGAAAATACACAAAATATCGTGAGTATACGAAAATCGCTAAAATCCTTAGACAAGATGGAGACGATGCAAATATGGCACCATCTAAAATGTTATACATTTTCCTCCTGGGCTGTATTGTCGTAGTAGTCTTTATGGCCAGTCCAAGGACCGTAGTGAGTGTCAAATCCTCGGCATAATGGTGTATACTTTCGACGAAAATGACCCATGTGCCATTTCCCCACCAAGTGTGTTGAATATCCAAGTTCTTTCAAGTACTCCGGCAATAGTTTTATCCCAAGCGGAAACGCGTAAGGTTGAGCGCCATAAATAACATCATGTTGCATCCCTACAAGAATTCGTTTTAAATATATATTTTAGACAGAGTGATTCTCGCATATCACATTAAAGAAATTCACTATTGAGACCATATACCATGTGTCTCAATATAAATCGACACCTCTTCAGAAGTCTGTAAGGAGATCAGGGATGTTTCGAATGAAATTCGCCGTTGTGAAGTTCAAAATTTCGGAATTATTTTGATGAAGTGCGTTTAGAATTTTGTGCGAAATCCGAATAAAGTTTCAGCTCAGTCACACTATCCTAACACAAATTATAAGGTCCAACAACCTTGAAAAATCTTTATGGGAGTGATCGTATACTTACGTCTGATTTATTCTAATGTCTTAATGTCAAGGGCGTCGATTTATGCTGAGTACAAGAAACTCTAACACGACTTTTAATAAGAAAAGGCAGAAACGTTTGTGTACGTGATGATTGTTGAGCTTTATGGCATTGTAATTTTCGATCATACAACGTGGCGTGTTACCCAAGCCCAAGCCATACTCAGCATATTTAGTCAAAATATTGAAACCTATCACGACGTACAAACCTGAGTGAATTGGATGTATTCCACTGAAAAGTGCACTCCGAGTCGGTGTACATATTGGCGATACATAGTAATTATTCAGAATTACTCCTGAGAAGGCCAGAGCATCAATATTAGGTGTTGGAATTTGAGGTGACCCACGAAAACTGACATCATTGAAACCCTAAACGACACAGATTCTACGTTGTATTGTACCTATATTATGAAAGTTTACCTCAGGCAGAGTATACCCGAAAAGTAATTTCTAGAGTTACATAGACTCTTTCTAGCAACTCACCAAATCATCTGCGATTATGATAACAATATTTGGTTTACGAGACGCCATACTTTTATCTGTTGATTGTGAGTGGGAACCAGCACTTATTAATGCCACAACAAGTGTGGCGCAGAAGGTTGTGAATAACTCTGATAGCTCTTTATTTAATGACATGTCTAATTTTGCTCAATCTTTCAAGTTTAAGGTTGTACGGCAAACGGTTTTAACGTCCCGATAAACGCATTTTGTGATGATAAATTCGAGTATAGGTTTTCTAGTATTGTGTTTCTTTTGTTGTTACAATCTGTTACCCACCACTTTAATTTTCTAATGAGGAGGTTATTAAGATTATTTGTCGGTTCAAAATGTGTCGTAATATTCAATAGCGATACTCACAAAGTTTCGAATTTTGGTTCGCAGTCAAACCGAATCGGTATTGTGAAAATCTTTATTTTAACCCACCGTCGTCATACAATGTAACAGAAATATATTGAATGGTTCAATGTTCAATCTAAAATCCCACGTTTCTTTACTTAGGTTTTGTAGCTTGAAACCTTCTGAATGAAATCAAAAACAAACTGGTTTAAAAAACAGGTTTGACAGTTTCATCGAGGAAATAAAAACTAGTGCACAATATATGTAATGTTAAGTTTTGAGCTCTGCTACAAAAACAAGTTGAAATAAACAAGCAATATTGTATGTGACAAAAGACCAGACAGGCACTTAAACGTTCATTCGTCAAAGAATGTCTTATTGAGATTGAGATGTTATAGTGGGAAAATCATATCTGCAGAACGAAATACTACTTTCGAGCTTAGGCGCTCTTCAAGAATGCAATAAAATTAGATTAAACCCGGGATCGGAGTGGCATGTCGCCATATTATTTATCGTGCTGCGATTGTCGATATTTACTGTGACAGCTCAAGTAACACGCTCGGAATTACTATTACTATATACTACCTTTTGTAGTATTTTTGACAGGGTTTCTTAATCTAGTGAATCTAGTCAACTTATATGAATCGTAGGTTCTTCGTAGGTTCGTAGGGAACCTATTCTATGAATGAGAATTATTGAAACATCCGAGCGATTTCATCAATACATAATGTAAAATATACCATTCGTTGAGACCTGAGATATTTAGTTTGTAATCTCAGTTGTAAACAAGTCTAATAATAATTATATTACTCTAATTTCAAGGTTCAATTTAATTGGGTCCGAGTGCGGTTGAAAATCTTACCTTCGGATTAACACAATAAATGACATCCTTCATATTTGCACCCTGTCTTGTCGAAATAAAAAATTCTGAAAAACAAGTCCTGACCTATTCGGTTATGGGCTGACTTTCCAAGTAATCTTAAAGTAGATTATTTAACAAATTCGAATCTGTTGCCCTTCGCATACTGTATTAAAGATGGGATTGTCAAATCCTTATTACCCCTGTGTATTATTTCGCTCGTCGGAATCGGCCAAATCTAAACAGGTGAAACACTAAGGGCAATAATTGTTCACACGAATTTGTAGCTTACAATACCAGTTTTAAAGTCCCGTGTTCGGTGTTTAATTTAATTCAAAATTGTATAATTGTGTCATAAAATATATATTATTCATGTCCCACAAGACGACAACGTATTAATTACTTAATTCTAATACTGCTACGGGTATCTATCTCTATTGTTATTTTACAATGGTGCGTTTACTGTTAGACAAACTTGCATAAAAAGTTTGGCTTGGCCTAATTGAGTCTATTGTCACAAAACCTTCAGACTACAACATTCTGGTAAGGGCATCGGGAAGGGATCAAAGTTAAGGTCACATGCAGTCATTCGAATTCCAGTAGTGCCTACGGTTAGATCACTTTCAGGGAATCCACACGCGACAATCGACAGGACTCTTATGTTCAGTAAACAATTACTGGTTAACGGCTGACAAATTAATTTGTTGACCAACTTATCTGGGTCACTCTGAGAAATGGCTCTACTCATTTCGTGTGTTTACATCTGAATTGCGCCAAGTAAAGTGTGGAATTCAAATGATTACTTGTACACTTCTGGGAGTCTGTCTTTCATTTGCATCCATTTCTCATCCATATTCGGAATCAAAATTGGGAATACTTTAATTTGTCTGAATCAGTGATTTCTAATTATCGAAAGTACTGCTAGCGTTGATTATACTTGACCTCGACCTTAGTTGTCATCAGTTCATCATCGGCATTTTCTAAATACGACTAAGCATCAATGCCGCCTGTGTTTAAAGTGAGGCCGTTCGGTTTCTCTTCGTAGACTCCAATTACTGTCAAACTTGGAGCTTCTCAAAAAACCGTGAGGAACATGAGATTGGAAGCGATGTCATGAAATTTCAATATAATAAGCGGGCGTGTAAATAAGGTCAATCCACTTTCTTATTCTTCCAAATATCATGAGATCAAATTATATATTTTAAATATTTTTCTCCCTAGTGCTAATCCTTGTAGTCTTCATTAATATGTCCGAGATAAACTGCTATCAGTATCTACAATATTTTCCACTCCACCGAACCTGATTGTTTTTTGGTTTTTTAATTGCCAGACGTTTTTCAAAATACATGCATCACAAAATATGCTTAAATACATGCATCACAAAATATGCTGGCGGAGTGTCTTGGATTTCAGAGACGTAGGATTTATACAAGCAACATATTAGTTACCGGTGAGCACATGTGTTTGATTCAAAGGTCACCTGATGTAGGTGACCGACATTTGGGAACAGTATTGTTGTATTATTTTACTATTTCCGAGCCTTTGCTATTACTACAATTCAATTTCGATATCCTCTTTTCTGAGATTTTGGGGAAATACAATTTAGGTCTCCATATTGTGTCAAAATCAAATATTTTTTTTTAGGAAGAAAATGATCATCTTGAGGGGTATTGTGTTACCTCAATTGGATTTATTTCAATTTTTACATACAGACCGGGACCGGGACATTAACCTCACAAACAAATTTTCGGCAGGGCGCATTCCCAAGATCTCAAGCAGGTCTCTTACGCTGGCCTAAAAGCAGTCTCATTTTGCCCTCAAGTTGTTGTCCGTGTTAACTTGACCTGTTGACCTTTTTTGCAATATGCGGTGACAGGGTGCATAAAAATCATGATTTTTTTTAAAAAATCAAAAAAATCAGATTTCTTTTATTTAAATCATGATTTCTTTTTTATTTAAATCGTGATTTTCTTGATTTAAATCGCGATTTTTTTTATTTCGATCAATTGAGTTAAATCATTGATTTAAGTCATATATAAATCAACTGATTTTGTTTTACATCATTGATTTAAATCAAAAATTCATTTTTTTAAAGAAATTTATTACGTCATTTCTTAGAAAAATCAATTTTTGATTTAAACAAATGATTTAAATCTAGGATACCCTGTGCGGTGACCATCATATTTTACTTCTCCAATAAAAACATAATTGTCCTATTCTTTGCATAACGACTACTACACAGCAACTGCAAGCAGCAATTTCTCATTTGACCATAACTAACGAGAGTGGATGAGCTAATACTATTTTTATTTTTGTAGGCGCCAACACAAATGTAAGACGTAATATCACTTCGCGCAAGCCAATAGATATATACAGTGGCTAAAAGAGAACTGAAAAGAAATAATGAATTGGGTGATCTTGACTTTCTTGACTGGAGCATTTCTCAGCCTCTTTAAATTAAACTAGCTAATACTTTAAAAAATCTGTACAATGAACTCTTAGAACGGATTAGGAAACAACATGGATGATTATTGTGAATGCTCCACAAGTGGTAGATATTTTTGGGTTACTCTGTACTCGTGAGTGTAGCTAACATATGCCCTGTTGCATTGATTTGGAATGACCAGCCTACTTTCAGGGTAGTGCACAAGTACTAACACCTAATCCTTGTTATTTTGATACTTTTCAGGTACCGGAACACCTCTACAAATCCAAAATTAGGACAGAAGAGTAGTTTAGACAAAAAAGACTACATCTTTAATGCAACCAGAAAATCTACTTTGATGTTTCGGACTGATGTTAAAGGGACTAAGTTGTAACTAAATTTGTACATGAGAGAATGTTTGAAGTAACCCCTTAGATTTCTTAGTCAATGGCCCTAATGTTAAAAGTGAAAATCTGACCTCGACCACCGCTAATGTTAAAACCTGACCTCCAAATTCCCCCAATGTTAAAGAGAAAAACTGACCTCCCGATGTCCCCAAATGTGAGAGAATATCTGACCTCCCGATGCCCCTAATGTTAGAGATAATCTGAATCTGACCTCCCAGTGCCCCTAATGTTAAAATCTGACCGCCCAATGCCCCCAATGTAAAAAGGATATTTGAACTCCGAATTCAATCCTAAAGAGAAAGTCTGACCTCCCAGTGCCCCTAATGTTCAAATCTGACCTTCCAACGCCCCTAATGTTAAAGAGTAAATGTGAATCTGACCTCCGAATGCCGTCAATGTTAAAGAGAAAGTCCGAGCACCCAATGTCCCCAATATTAAGATAATTGGTGGCCACTGCAATGTACTTACTCTTCATATTGAGATTCTAACAAATGTATCTAGAAATTATTCATTTAGTCCGCACTAATTCCTATCTTCCTATTCAAAATTTCAGGAGTATTCCATTGTGGAAGAGAAGATGGGTAAATTAATAACTCTCCGTCCGAATTACGATGCGAAGACGGGGACTATAGAGAATAACTCCATTCTCTTTACCTCAAAGCCATCACGTAGGACATTTGAAGGAATGCAAGGGTCTTGTTGGGCTGTAGCGATGGTCTTGTGCCACCCTGTTCCGAAACTCTTGAGGATTGGTGGGTCTTGAGGAATTTTTTGTGATCGTTTCCTGTGGAGGGGTGGTTTCAGTGCAGGACGGCCGAGATGTTGAGGCGTTGAAGTTTGAGTCTTGCGTTCCTTTCTACAGTTTTGTTGAAAAAAGAGCGTCGGAAGAGAAGAGTTGCTGAGAAGAGATTCAGATTCAGATTCTTGGACTCTTCGACTCTCCATCATCCAGTTGACTTGTGACAAAGTGACCACGCTCTCGTCCTCCACCCTGTCCAACTTCCTTCATCTTCCTCAACAGAGGAACCCCTGGGTCACCAAGTGAGCACAATCAGCGACTATGAGCACTGGTGAGGTCGTCGACATCGACTTGTACGCTGACGAACTAGAACAAGAATTCAACACTGTTGTAAGTACCCACGTCAACCGGCATCTTAACCTTCCTTTAGCTACTGATCTATCATGTACACAAATTGGTTCCGGGACTTCCGGCATTTTCAGTTTTTCAATTTACTAGTCATCATGTTGACAAATTGATTCCCGGCATTTTCAGTTTTAAATTCATTTACCAGTACTCATGTAGACCAGATTCCCGCATTGTAGTCAGTTTTTTAGTTTAGACTTATGTAGACGAATT
The DNA here is from genome assembly GCA_034698945.1 of Protaphorura quadriocellata. Classification (NCBI taxonomy): domain Eukaryota; kingdom Metazoa; phylum Arthropoda; class Collembola; order Poduromorpha; family Onychiuridae; genus Protaphorura; species Protaphorura quadriocellata. The sequence goes on from JAQGCA010000310.1 coordinate 25,146, forward strand.
TCGAAACTGGCATTTTCAGTTTTTAATTATTTTACTACTGCCTATATTTAGGCGAATTCGTGTTTTCTATCTAATAATGGTTATGGATGTGAATTTGTTCTCAGTATTTTGAGTAATATAAAATTATACTGCAAGTGAAAACAAAATGCCCGGTCTTTTTTCAGTTTTCTAATTTGTTATTTATTTGTTTCACAAAATTGTGAAAGTGATTTCGACGATCGATGGATTATCCACTGACTATTTATTCCCCATCCGTTTCTGTGATTTCAGACTCAATGAAAATATCTTTGTAGTTTTTTAACCAGACAGAAGCCGATCGCCTACAATGTTACACAAGCAAGGGTTTCCGAAAAAAAATTATTTTAATTAATAATTAATATTATGATAATTAATCACCCTTTTTGTCCTTATTCATGCGTCATAGATTTTTTTAAGAAGTTTTAATTTGGGTTTAATTCGTTCTTGTAAATAATTATCTATTTTATTCTCAGGTTGAAGATTTTCCTGGCGAAGGTGTTGATTTGTATGATGACGTGATTTCTTCATCTGGAGGACGACACGATTCTGAAGATCCAGAAGGCTCACCGCTAGCTCTTAGCCCAGAGTCAAGTCCGACTTCTAATTCTAACAATATCACAAATAACAATAAAGTTCATTCAACCGGAAATCATAATGATGTTCAAGATCGTGACCGTTCAAGAGACAGGGACTCCATATTACCATTGAGGAAACATCAAGTTTATGTTGGAAATTTGACTTGGGTAAATTTTAACCAATGAAGAAAATTCGTGACGTTTGAAACTGTAATTTGAAAGGTGTACTCTTTTTCTTTTCCAGTGGACTTCTGACAAAGATATCAACGACGCCCTGCTTGAAATTGGCGTGACTGATTTTATTGAAGTGAAATTTTACGAAAATAGAGCAAACGGTCAATCTAAGGGTTACTGCGTACTGACAGTTGGTTCAGATTCTTCTCTCAAACTAATTCACGAAAAATTAAGTAAAAAGGAATTGCACGGGCAGTTCCCAGCTGTTACCCATCCTACAAAACAAGCCTTGAATCAGGTTGGTTAGAATTTGTCATTCATGTAATCTTTATATTAAATTATATAATGATATAATTTATCTTTTCTCTTTTATTTTATAGTTTGAGGCTCAAGCCAAGACTAGACCTTCTCCTTCCGGAAATCAAGGAGGAGGTGACGGTGGTGGAAGAGGTGGTGGAGGTGGTGGTCCAGGACCAGGAAATATGGGAATGAATATGATGGGTGGACCAAGAGGACCGATGCCAATGCAAGGCCAAATGGGCATGGGAATGGGATATGGTGGTGGACCGAGAATGATGATGGGTCCCGGACATGGCGGTCCTATGCGTGGGCCTAGAGGAATGCCTCCAATGGGGCCAGGACCCATGCCTGTCCGAGGTATGGGCCCACCTAATCATAATGGTCCACCTGGGTATGGTCCACCACAAAGACAGATGCCACCTCAGAATTCGATGCCTCCGATTCCAGGACCAGGTGGTCCCAGAATGCCCATGATGGTAAGAATCAATCAACTTTGAAGTGCAAGAAATACTCACAGCGTATCGTAACCTTGTATTTGGTGTTTGAACAGATGCACGGTGGACCGCCTGGGCCGATGGGGAGAGGGCCGATGCCACCTGGTATGATGGATCCTCGAGGACCGCCACCTCGCAACGATTGGCGTCCGCCCAATAATCCTGAATTTAGTAAGTTATTTCATGGATTAACTGTAATGCGATGTTAAAATCCATTTGTGTTGCGATACTTACATTGACACAGCTCTCATAATTGGAGGAAAACTACGTAATTATTATTAAAATGTTAAATAATTATATCATTGGTAGTGAACAATTACCTTCCTCATGGGCAAGCTCCGATGTCACCACCAGGACCACCACATATTAGAGGCCAAGGTAACTGTAAGTAACCGATAATACTTTCAACTCCTTGTGGCAGAGAATCAAGAGTAGTAATCGATCCCGCGCACAAAGTCAATGTTTAATTATCATTGCCTTTTCTGATATTTTAGTTCCACCGCAAATTGTTGGAGGACCGCCGCCATCTGTACCGGCACCTCACATGAACCCTGCGTTTTTCCACAATACTCCTGGAATTTCACCACCTGGTCCAGGTGCACCTTTCAGTGCTCCAGGGGTGAGTTACTAACTACACTATCGTTGATAGTATATTTTTAAATGTCGTCCTTTGGGGTTGACTTATAACGTTTTATGTAATTCATATAGCCTCAAATTGGAGGTTATCATCCTCCACCGATGGAACATCGAAATTCCCCACAAATGAGTGAGAATGAGTTTGAAGAGGTCATGAGTCGAAATCGAACCGTGTCCAGTTCCGCTATATCAAGGGCCGTTTCTGATGCTGCTACTGGTGAGTGTTCATTTTTTATTCAATGATTAGACATTTAATAACAATTTTTAGAAAAATTATTTTTATTAAGGTGAATTTGCGAGCGCGATTGAGACACTTGTGACCGCCATTTCTCTTATTAAACAATCAAAAGTTGCCCATGATGATCGATGCAAGATTTTGATCAGTTCACTTCAAGATACACTTCACGGAATTGAAGCTAAAAGTTATGGAAGCTCTAGACGAGGTTTGTGATGTATTATTCGCACGTCCTTTTCAATTTCACGTTCTTTGACGGAATATTTACAATTATTCCAATAACTTGATATTAATTTGTAGAGCGCTCTCGATCTCGTGATCGCCACCGACGAAGTCGTCGAGAAAGGACAAGAAGTCGAGAGAGTTACAGGGAAAGAAGTCGTGATCGGTACTACGAGTACCCTCGTGAAAGGTCTAGGAGCCGAGACAGAGAATATCGGGAAAGGCCTAGAGATGAAACGTGAGTAATATTTTTTACAGTGTTCTACTGTAACGCCTGTGCGGGACGACCGGGTCCAGGCCTCAGACGACAAACCTGTGATCACCTGGTAAATGTGGTCGACATATAACAGGGAATCTAATCTATGTAGAATCCATGTCCACGGATTCTGTCCGGATTTCTCTCGCAATGTTGTTGGGACGTTATGTCTCATAGTACCCCTATCAAAATGGATAAAGCTAGCCCTCTAACGCAGGATTTTGACTTACTTTTACCGGTTTTTTTTACTAATATAACTAATTTTGCCTAAATGATATTTTTGTCGGAATATTCAATTGTTACCGACTTATTAACAATATTCGTTCGTTGTATTTGATGTCAAATTAGCAGTACTCGAACCGCATCCTATTACGATGAGAGATACCGTGAAAGAGACCGTGAACGGGAAAGGGAACGAGTTCCAAGACCAGAACTACCAGAGAGGAGCCGGGAGAGAGATCGTGAGCGAGAGTCAGAGCGTGACCCTACCCATCGTGTCCCTAGGCACTAAAACAGGGAGTGACCAAGTACTTACGTTTCTTGCATTCTTCTGTATAAAAATATATTATTATTATTATTATATTATCACTACACTACAATTGTGTTATGTTACGTTTATTACTTGTACACATTCAGATTTTTATGTAATGTGATTGTCTACTTCTCCATTTTGTAAAAATGATTGTGAAATGAAAAAAAATAGTCTTATTATATGTCACTTCGGTTGAACAAGACTGACAATTATTCGGATTTATTATTGTTACAATCAATATTGTGATACATTTTTTCTTACTGCCGTTAGTGCGAATCTTTTGATAATCGATAACTTGTTAATTAGTTTGTAGACTTGATGTAGGAGTTATGCAGGATGTCATAGCTCGCAGATGTGCTGGGACATGTTATCATGTTGTCTCTTTCGAGAACATTTTAATTCTGCGAAACAACCAGCTACATCGGACTTCGAATTTGCTCAATTTAAATCAAAACTGGTTTTGGTTGTGATTTTAGAATAGTTAGTTCTACTAAGTAGAATTTAAAAATTCAATTTATTCTGCGCGTTTTGATCGTCACTCCGATCTCAAAAATGAGCGATCGGCACGCCGTGCATTATGCATTCAAGTTGGTATGTCAAAACTAACGTTTGCAATTTTTCTTCATGAAAGTTGAAGTCGACTGACGTAGTTAGACGTTGACTGGACGTCTTAGTTTTTTTTAATGTTTTTTAGAATAACTTTTTTATTGTTTTTTTCTATATTGCCAAATCTTCGATTTCAGTAGTTATTCAAGAGTTCTTGTGGAACTCAAACTTCTGGTGTCCATTTTGTACTTCTATTGCCAAATTGTTGGATCAATGAGAACCTGGCTGTCATCCTCTTACCGGTTATCGTTAAGTCATGCTGTGTCACCAGAAGTATGAATATTTAGAATTTAGTCTGCAGTCGGTTTTTGTTTTAAGATTTTATTAATTCAATTCTGATCGGATCATCTTTCACAGAGTTGTAAAATATTGTGCTGTGGCGGCGGAATTGTGAAATAGGAATCTCCACATACTAATTACTTAAGGTGACTGGCTAGAATGTTATTTTCTGACATTAGGATTCTGGGGTTCTCTAACGAATTCTTGTTAGTAACATTTGACGAGATATTTGAAATAATGCCAATCGGGAATGATGAAATTGTGAACAGGTGGAGAAATGTATGAATGAATGTGCCTTGTCTGACTGTGAAGACTAATTTATTAGACTGAGAAATGAGCGCTAACTCGTAAGTCCACTGTTTTGTGTTACAATACTCAAATTTCTGCGATCTCCAATTTACTTAATTTATTTTTGTAAATTTTTAATTCTGACCCGAGAGAAATTTGTTCTCTTGTACAAACTTCATTGTACCCCGGTTTTTTTGTACTTGCCAGTGCATTTCAGATGTATTCTTCGAAATAAGGGTGGACCGATTATTCAAATGGCTGAATGATACGGCCTAATCGATAGACGGCCATTTTCGATGATCCAACGCCGCATATCATTTTCGGTCCATCCATACGTCGAAGGGAAAATACGATATTAATATATTCATTTATGACTGATTTCGATATGACACAAAATTCCGTTCTTCGATTAAGATAAATATGAATTCAGTATACAGACAAAATTCTCCGAACGAATATTCACAAGCTCAACCGACGCAAGACTCAATTTTTAGAAGCATGTTGTTCAAACAGTAAAACCAATCCTGGTGACGACAAGTTGTGCGTGTAGACTTTTTGTTAGTGATCAGATTTATCGAGACTACAAACTCATATTTTATTTAAATATCTAAATTCTTTACGTAATTCTAAATGAATTGAACAGTATTATATTAATGAGATGTGAGATCCTGTACTACGTACCGGAATATCAAAGGCAATGAAAAGTTGGTTTCCTAACTTAATATACAACTGGGGTGAGTGTTGCGTTCTGTTACGCCAAAACTTGCTCAAGCCAAAACAAACATACTCAAATTAATGTTTGTAATTATAATTCGATGATAATACATTACAAAATTGAGAATTAACTTGGCGATTAAAGCTATCGAATGAAATTATCTACACTTTCCTAGTCAGACATTGTGAAATAAAGACATCAGCATGAAATGTTTCAATCATCAGAGATACTTATTCGTAAATCTGATACATATATGTATACTGTAGGACAGAATGATTCATTCTAACTCCAAAGTTAGTAGCTTTTGCATGGTATATTTATCTAAAACATTTCGGGTTCGAATTTCGAACCGTACCTAATCGTCTGAAAAAAGTCTTACCACTCATACCACAGAATCGTTATTGAACTCGTAGTCTGGACGTCGGGGTTGACGACACTCACGGATGAATAAATGTGACGTTCTTCATACTTGTATTGTGTTAGCTCCGAAGTTAATGACTTAAATAAATACGTATCTGATCCAAGTTTAATCGTTGTTTTGGTGTTTGGATTGATGGGATGATGTGTATCGAAATAGTCTCAAAAGTGAACTTCTACACGCTCGTGTTTGCTTCTTTGCAAAAAATGGAGGCCAAACGACGGCTTTGCCTGAAGGTCCCTTGTCCTTCGGAAGACTTATTGATAGAAACGATCTATCTGAAAACCCGAGATTTAAGTTCCATCATTGAAAAGGCAATCAGTCACGAACATTGTTAAATAGAGAATGGTCTTTCTCATTGCAAACTGGCGTTCATGGTATTATGTGAATTTGGTGAAAAACGAATTGATTGCGATCAACATGGACCATGGCTCGTGAAGCGAGCATTCGTCATGAGTGGAATAAAGAAACATGTTCAAATCTGTTCGGTTTATTCCTTCTTGGTTCAATTCCGATTTATTTCAAAATAAGAGACACGTTTAACATTAGAGACATGTCGGCTAAGGTGCCCATGCCCACAGGCTCGGATTTTGAGTCAATTTTACGGATTGGGCACTAAATCGTCCGTTCAATGAAAATAAAACTTGAACTCTCGTAATGATGGCTATATAGTTAATAAGTCAACTATAGAAGATGAAAAACTCATCTACACATAAATAGTTTTATTATTTTGGCCCATTTATAAATTTTAATTAAGTATTTTAACACAGTTATTGATTCCTGCGTCAAAATACATGCAAATATACGTATACAGTATCGTTCAAAAGTCCAAATACCCCCTGAAAATCATTTTCTACACCGCATTTTTAGAGACAGAAATTTGAAAATTTACACAGACCTAGAAAAAGTTATT
>JAQGCA010000311.1:0-31777 GCA_034698945.1 Protaphorura quadriocellata
CATCCTCAGGCCTCACCAAGCCCCACCCATTAACCCACGTGTATTTCCTCCGGATTTGACCTTTGATGACCTCCTGCAGGTTAGAATTTCACTTTGACAAAAAAAAATTTTTGGATTCATCATTTGGGTGACCCAAATTACCCAAAAAGTTGGGTCCGCTCACTAAACGCAGGGGGCAGGTCGCGAGTGTACCTTGCCAGACCTAAAACATATTTTCTAACGATTTTACCAGTTGAATAATTCCAAAGAATACTTAAAACTACAAAATGCATTGAGAAAAACCATTTGGCGACACCGAGATACTAGAACATGGATTGAGAATTTGAAGAGTTCCATTCATTTTTCTCACGTTGGTTATCTTTGCTTGCTGCCTCTTTAATTACTACCCTCTCCTTACACTTTCATTTACTGTCTCTCCTCTACCTAGTATATGAAGACTTTGTCACGTTAATTTCTATTTATAGAATTCACGCGGTTCACGAAGGAAGTGTTGAAGGATAATTGCTCACCATTCAACACATTTGACATTGAAAACTAACACATTCAACAAAACATTTAAACGATTTTATGATTAAAATAAAGTGAAAACCTTCGCTCCTTAACACTCAATGTAACCTTGACTGGATAACTTGTATACTTCAATAGCCCATCAAAATAAATCATGTATTACTCAACTGTTTACGAAATTCCTGTAATGGGCGCTTGGGAATTTTCAACTTTTACATTTAAGGTCACGAGGTGCGTTAAGTGTCCACATTGAATAAATTAAAAAACAATGAATCAAATCAATGAAGTTAGACAGGAACAGGGTATAATTGGCTCTAAATCCAATGCATAGCTGGTATGAAAGAGCCGTATAGTTCGGGGTGACAGTTGAGACGGATAATAGCATTTTTTATTCAGTCAGACATATGACGGTTAACTGTTGTAAACAACCGGACCGTAAAAACTTAAGTACATATAAATTGTACCAGAATAGGATCGGAACACCTTTCCAAAAAAAGTGAAAGGAGATGCGTTCACGTGTATGACCCAGGAATGTTCGGCTTTAGAGTTTTCGAATTCTGCTGATGGATTGTGTTGCTAGACTTTTATGAGGAATCCGCATAATATGTACTATTTAGCTCAATCCGACCAACCCGACTGAAGTTATAGGGTCCGAGATGTTCACAGGGTGAATGTGTCTCCGCTCACTTTTTGTACAGGCGTTCAGTTCCTATTGGATACCTTGTATAAATAACTGAAAGCTCGAAGTTCATGTTAGGAAACATGCAATGTCTCGAACGTACCAAAAATTAAAATAATCCAAGCGTGTCCTGTCATATACGTAAGATATTTCAAGTGTTCCCAAACCGACAAGATTCTCAGAACCATTTCCAAACACCCGGGTACCTCTCCTTATTACGAAAATTAACCCTTGTACAAACACATACTTGAGCTAAGCTTGTGGAACCGTTTCCTTTAGCTACACCATCACGTCGAACGTCCAAATGAATAATAATTTCATTTCACATCCAAGTGAAAGTTAGATTCACTCAACTCAATAATTCGCCGACGCTCTGCAATATGCCAAACACTTTCACTCAATTCGATTTTACATCCTTCCTGTTTTCCCCAACAAGGAGTACCACGAACCATGGGCATATCCACTTTATCTTATTGACTCGACATAGCAAGGGCAAGTACGGGGACAACCTCCATTCTTGAACTCTCCTTCTTCGACTACTTTGCTTCCGTCCGTGGTTTACCGGTACTACCCATTCTGAATTCGATATAGCGACGACAGGAACAAAAAAAAATTCAACATAAAGCCCCGAACCGAATTCTTAACGCTCTTGGACCCGGGTAAGTAAAGAAGAGGTAGACTAGACCAGCCTGATTTTTACATTTGTATTCCGTCCTACTTCTACTTCTACTCTTACATTAGGTTTCTGGATTGAAAGGAAACAATGACAGGTGAGGCAAACGCGATGTACCGTAGTCATGCAATTACAGGTAAGCAGGCCTGTTGGTTCTTACTCGGGGCTGATCATAAAGTATGTGAGTCATTCCCAAATAGACGTATACACAAAATAGACACAAATTTTTGATTTTGAAGGATACAGTATTTGAATTACCCCTTTTATACGGATTCCAAGTTTATTTCATCACGTCTCCTCACCTCACCTGCCTTTACCTTCCTTTCATTTTCATGTGTAGACAAAACACGCATACACGTGAAAATAACATTTTACCTACTACCATACCAACGTCGTTTGTTGTTTGTTGGAATCCTACCAGCAAAGCAAGAACTGGAGGAACCGAGCCTATATTCCTTTCTGCTCATATTGAAAATGAATGCAGCTGATAGTGTTGTTTCGTTCGGTTAGTACGCATTACACATCTACATGGACTGTATGGTGGCTTCCAAACAACTGCTGAACACTGTAACATTATTACGCGTGTCTAAACATGAGACTTTTTCTAATTCCTCCAGTTTTTGTACAAACCCATGGTCTGCCCTGCACTAGTACGTACGGACGAAAGGGGTTCTTTTTTTTACTCTTCAAACATATGGCATTCATTCTCTGTCCCGGAATTCCTAACCTCTTCTCTGAACCATGGAAAAGAGACCGAATACGGTATGGCAAGAGTGGTATTGGCGGTAGTAAACCTCATCCAGAAATATATCCTCTTGTCACATTTTCACATATCCTTTTCCGAAAAATTGCTAGTCTTGATACTTTCATCATTAAATGATTCTCCATCAAACTTTAAAACACCCTGAGTCGTTCCAGTTTATACAGATAATTTGGTGACTCAAATAAAATAAATGAAAGGGTAGGTCTGAGTTTTAGAGTAGTCTAGTTTCTCAAAATAAGAAGACAAAGCAGGTGGATGTCTGTTTTAAAAGGAGGAATTTCAATTCTGAGTTGGACAGGAATACTTTAGTTTTGTAGTCCTTCGCTAGAATGAAATAGCTGAGTTACACGCATAGTACGGAGGATTTGGTTTGGTTCTCAAACTTCTTTCCCGATAGCGCACACGGATATTGGTGAAAGACTTTTTGCTAGTAAACTGCAAGTCCTCTCAGGCATACCGTCAACATTAATTTCAACTGGCTTGAATCTTTCAGCCCAGGACACACTACTACTACTACTACTACTAGTAGTAGTAGTTAGCAGTAGTAACCCGGATATTACAATTCCAAAGGCGTGTGGAGTTCAGACAGAAAGGAAGTCAATGGGAAATAATCAATCCCGTCAATCCGAGAAAGTAAATTCAACAGAGACTACGGCTAAAAAAAAATCCTTGTCACTCTTCATTCGTCTATAATTAGATAAAAAGGAAATAAAAAATGTGCCCTGAAAAGGAAATCGAGTGAGACAAATTGTTTACATTCCCTTTCAACCCAGGTTCAATTAAACCTAGTGTGAGTTAGATTAAACTAAATGCCTTCAACAGACATGCATTTTTTCATCCATACCACTTCAAAAAGACGAGTCAGAAAACCCTTTAACAGGCTGTTTTTAATTTCAGATGCCGGCCTTTTCTTGACTCTAAATTTGCAATTGATAAGATCGTGTTTACTTCAAAATGAACCTCCAATTCTCTGCACGAATAAAACTATGTTATGTTTGTTTTATTATCTAGTCATAATTGCATTTAATGTTTACATATTCCTCTCATTTAAAATCCATCCAGTGGAGTGTGGAGCTGAATGTTGCAATCAATTTCCTTTCATAACTTTGCGCTCGACTTCTTAATTATACAATTAAATAATACTTGTAACCCTTTAATAATAATGCTTCCCTACTGCCTGCCCACATCTGCGTCATTTAGCTGTTGAATTACAATTGCAATGGAAAGGAGTGTACCACTTTCCCTTCCATTTAATAATATCACGAATGAACCTCCTGATGATCATATTGTAACGACCAGGTTCATCATAAGGTTATCAAGTCACTTTGTAAGAAGCTAACTTCGTCGTCGAGACATTTTAGTTTTACTAATTTGTTATTTGGATTTATCGGATTGTGGATTGTGCCGTGATTTGTTATGTAGTCCTTCAGATTCCTGTTATCAAATATAGTATCCATGTTTACAACAGTTAACCCTGAAAAGTTTGACAGAATTAGAAAAGCTATTATATGTGTATCAATAAGCCGTGACTTATAAGTCGCTTTTGTCATACAGCTTTCAAGATCGAATCGGAGACGACGATTGGAGTTAGAAATTCTGATGAAATTACCGGGAAAGACCTTAGTTATTTTTTAGTTTTTTAGTTTAGTTCTAGACCTTATCAGTACGCTGCTGGTTATATGAGTCGCGGAGAAGTAAAATTGAATAGACGATAACATGACGGAGTATGAAAGGAAGCTTAAATAATAAATAATTATATGAATTCAATTTTATTTCATGATCCAGTGTGTGAAACTACTCTCGTTCCTTCCTCAGTCCTTATCACATATTAAACCAGAGTCGACAGATCCAGTACAGCTTTTGAGTTGATATTTTTTTGAATCTATGAATGATCTGATCTTATGTACGTGTACGGGTAGATTTTAGCCGGCTAGTTTTCCAAGCAGCTTAGCTAGTGTGTTCTGTAGCTAAAACGTTAACCCATTAAAATAGAAAGATTGAAGGGAGGGATGGAGTTTCTTCGTCACTCATATGTTTCAGCAAAGAACCACACTTTTCATTTGTTTATATTCTTCGTCTTCCTCTTCTAACTCAACGCTAATAGACCCAACCCCATCTTTTCTTTTACCTTTACTTAAGAGAAGGGGAAAATGTTCCTTCCTATAAAATACATATACTTCCTCCAGGGGCTCAACCTCGTATTCGTCTTCCTATGTTCGTAATGCTCATACTCCTTAAAGCTTACTCAGGTTCGTTCGGATATTCTGAACTAAAGTTCTATGTTGTAGAAGTGTTCGTTCCACACAAGGAGATGACTTTCAACGTCGTTCGACAAGTTCCACATGGAGAAGGGGCTCGAGAGTGGGAATAGGTGTGTTTGTATGTATGTGTAAGACCTCAAAATGTAAAACGTTCATATGCCGAAAGACGTCATCTCAGGTAATTCGTCCGTCCATCAGAAGAGAAACTACGAACGGAAGAGTCGAATAGAAGCATAAACGGGCCGGCCCGGCCCGAAATATAGATAGATAAAGGTTTTTATTTTATTTGGTCAGTCTCTTCAGAATAAACTGTTGTAAGCAAGCGTCAGATAACAGAGAGGAAAAAATATTATAGTACAATAGATATCACCATAACTAATCAGATCAGTACACACAATCATCATTTACGACGAACGAGCCGAATCAAATTCAAAGTAACACCAGTCAACACTGAAAAGCTAGCCATTCTTATCGAATAGCTGAACACCAATTTTTAAAAAATCGGCAGTTAATGATTGTTCATCGATTTCAATTTCATCGAATATAAGAAGAAACACTGGATTCGTTAATACCAGCTGGGAGCAATGGAGATGATAGAATGAAGTTGAGTCGGGTCGAACCAGATTATAACTACGAGCTAGGGTCGGGCCGGGCCAGGCCTCGGAATAAGGATAAACTCATTATAATGAAGTATTTCACCGCTTAAACCAAGAAAATACTGAAAAACTAAAAAGTAAATCAATTTTTACGGGTCGGGCCGGGGAATAAAACTTAAATTCTAGCCGGGTCCGAATGTTGACAACAGTGTGAACTGAAATTCTTGACCTTAATAAAAGAAATTAACTAACTGGATCGGATCGGGCATAGGCAAAAAGAGGAACTTGAATCTTTAATCCTCGTCGTTTGTACTTTGATATTATTTACACGCTAACCCCGACCACCTCAGATGCGACTTCCATTATTTCTTTTCTCAGACTCAGACTTTCATTTATTTGTTGAGTTCAATCTCGACTTGATTATTTTAAATGTATTTTCTATTCTCCAAATTGACAACTCAACTTCTTCGCTCCTTCGCCCAAACCTATATCTCAAAGACAACGAAGTACCCTAAATCCTAATCGTCCTCCTCTCCTTCCTATTCCTTCCTTCCTTCCTTCCTTCCTTCGAATGCCATATCATATGAGGGAGTTGAAAATGTCAGGAAAAACTTCAGTCCAGTCCAGGTGATCACCTAGGGACAGTCAATATCAAGCTCCATCCGGCATTTCTCCAAGAATTATGTCCACATCTCTCACGGTGAAAGATTACATAAAATCCGTAGTCATCGAATCCGAAACAGGACTTTCTCCCTAGGTCAATCATCAATAGGAGGTAGCCGACCAACAAAGTTTGAATACGATTGTGTACTGTATGCTGTTGACAACAGTTTTCTGAAATTCTTGACCTGAATGAAAGAACTTAACTAATTAATTAACTAACTACCATTTTCATTTAGGAATACAGCCCGGCATACATACGTAGCATGGATGAAACAGTTCGATAGAATAGGAGGGGAAAAATCATGTATTTCATTTTTATAAGCGTGGGATCCAAGTGTGTGCAATTAAATAATAGATGTGGAGGAGTTGTGAGTTTCGAGAACATCTTGTAATATATTGCAGGAATTCTAACTTGTTGGCGACCGTTCGTTCGCGTTCATCGTTCATCTTAACCGGGAGAAACACAGCAATCAGAATTGCAGTAAGTGTGCCAGAACAATTGTAACACGCAGTCCGTAAACTACTTTTGTGATGCAGCTGTTGAGCCAAAGCTTTGACTTTCTTGACCGAAGCAGTTGGAATGATACATGAAGGTGGTCCAAGCTCAAGATTAAAAGCACTCGTTCCGAGTTCTTAGCTAATGAAATGGATTGAGTTAGAAACAATCTCTAACCAAAACTTGGTAGGGTCAAACTTATGTATTTTTATCCGACTTGAAATTCTATGCCTCTCTCATAGGATGCCACGGACGGAGTCCTTAAGTCTAATATCAATTCACTCGAGCTACAGGTAATCAATCGGTTTTCAATGTTTTCATTTTTGGCAATTTCATTACGATTGTGGGTCATTAACGTACTAAAATAAGACTTCTGTAAAAACACTAAATGAAAACTTTTAAATGGTACCTTTGAAAAGTTCAGCTTTGTAAAATCCTCACGATCAGTATACCGATCTCGAACCATGCCATTGACAATACTACTTTCTTTGGCTGACAACTATCAAATTGTATTTTCACTGAATCTTCCATACCACTTTCAACCAACTAATACAACTGTATAGGAAACCGTCAACTTTTAAATGATTTATCCAATCCAATCCTTTAAATCACATCCCAGTATATCCAATACACATCATTCACAATTTTATGTCAACTATATTCTCCGTATTGATGTATGTTTGAATATCTTAAACGTCGTTTCTTAATTGCCACAGTGCACACCACTTCACCCTGTCCAAATGATTATTCCTTCATGCATGGAATTCCACAGGGCATTATTCAAAGGGCAACTTGAATTCAGCCAATGAATTTACCATTTACCAGCAGTGAGAGTGAGATGCAACTCGATACAAGAATAAATTTAGGAATCCAAATATCTCTAGGTTGAAGATGCCGGTTGGTTTTACATTTTCTTTTGGCTCCTAAGATGAATCTGACCTCTACTCTAAAGACAACGAACTCTGGTTGTGTGTAAAACACAGACTCCAGTCTCCAGTCTTGGAGTCCTGTCCTGCTCTGTTATGTTCTGTGTGTGTTGACAAGACGAGAGATGAAGATGTGGGAGCAGTACTTCCCCAGCATCCCTCCTCTGTTTTTTTAACGTGGACCAAAATCCTCCACGGAAGATGAGACTCAACTGAGGATGTATCCACACATATGACTCATGTAGTGTCCCGTTCATGAACCAAAAAAGAGGGGAGCTAACCAAAAGACTCCAACATTTCCCCCCTTACTTTACTACCTTCTACAACATAACTGACTACAACTCTTACAACTCTTGCTCCTGCTACACACCCATCATTTCTGATTCTACTGCAGACAAAGACCAACTACGACCCCACGACTCGACTCTCTTAGTACTGGCGCGCAGGCCAAACCTAGGGGAGAATTTAAAACCCCAAAAATAATCCAAACAGCATTTATAACGTTTTCGACGATTTTGAATAGAAATTGAGGTATGGTTTCAGTTATTTGAGAAAATTAGTCAATAGATCCCGCCGTTTTATTTGGGAGGTATCTATATACCATACCATCTATACTACATATAAAAGCGGAATTGATTCTTTCTTTCTGTGTCTCTGTGGGTGGAATCGATGACATGTAATTGACAAATGATGACGTCAATGACGATAACGAAACTCATTGCTGACACACGCGGGTATAGATGGGTCGGGTACGTCGGGCGCCGCGGAGCAGCGCCAATACCAAATACAGGTTTCTGGTAGTTCGGCTACGCACAACTCGATGGAGCTAGCGCATTCGTTTTACATCACTGGTCGCGCGACGAAGTTATCGAAGCCTGTCTACTACCAGGGATACCAAGAACCCCTCTGTAGCGAGGGTCGGGTTTCTCTAGTTTCAATATATTTGACAAAATTCTGTTATACATAGAACATGCCGATATATTTGGGAACTATCATTGAATCATTGCATCACTCTACAGACTCACAGATTTCACTTACAGAATGTGACTGGGATGAAAATCTTAAGAAATACACAGACGGCAATGAAATTTTACGGTGAACACTAATAGTGACAATTAAAATAAATCAATTGGAACTAAAAAACTCCAAAGAGGCAGCAGTGTATTTTAAACCGGGCTGTAGTAGAGACCGTGTTATATTTGTCAAAATCTAAAAATTTGACCAGGGTAGATTAGAGAACGGGCTCTACTAGAAAATTTACGGTACTCTTAGGATCTATCACGAAGGGTGAGAAGACTGAAGCAAAACAAGAGAGAGAAAATTATCATTCATCTAAGAAAGGCTACAAATATAAAGCAACTTGTATATTAGGAGAGAAAAGTTGAACCCGGTCCAAAACAATGTGATCAAGCGTGAAGAGAACTTTGCAGAGAACTTCTCTAGTCTCCACTTGGTGCTAGTTTAAACGGCCCATGCGAAGATGAATGTTTGTTCCAAGTGAATATGGACGGAAGGATGAGAGACCTGAGAGTTACCATCCACATAAG
Source organism: Protaphorura quadriocellata (assembly GCA_034698945.1). Classification (NCBI taxonomy): domain Eukaryota; kingdom Metazoa; phylum Arthropoda; class Collembola; order Poduromorpha; family Onychiuridae; genus Protaphorura; species Protaphorura quadriocellata. The sequence continues at coordinate 9,112 of JAQGCA010000311.1, forward strand.
GAAGGAAGGAAATGAAGGGAAACTCCGTTTCTTAAACTTTTCCGTTTCCGTGTGATTTGATTGTAGTTGTTTTCTAATACTTCGTCTCTATTTCATCTTTCTCCATGCTCAATTATTAATATGGAAATGTCTAGAAGTAGGGTATCAGTATCAGTTTTCTGGAAGTCGGTGGAAGTCTACCATTTTAAAGGCCCGGCCTGGCCAAATGTCTGGTCAAATGGCCAAATGCGTTACGAGGGCGTCAAAAGTTCCATAAATAAATTTAAAAAAAAAATTGACAACGGTGAAAACTGATATTACTGACCTTAATAAAAGAAATTAACTAACTTACTATTTCCATCTCACCTAAGTGAAAGGATTAGTTGAAGTCACTCTCAAGATTACCTCCAAACAGGAAATTCTCAAGTTTCCGCAGTTTGTCATTTGGAAGTCCGGAAACTGTTTTCAGCAAAACTAAGTTCGTTCCGCTTGACATCTTGTGACTCCCAGAAGAAAACAATTGAACCAAGCCACTCCGGAAAATGAGTTAGTTCTAGCACCCGTACTATCAGTCGTATTTCTTACCGAATCTGCTAGTCTAATTCAGAAGAACTATGGGTCTCCCTCTCCTTCATTTGTGGTCACCAAACTAGCAAGTCAACTCAGTCAGCCAAACGTCTTGGTCTGACAGAAAGAACGTCTAGTCAGTCATCAATTTCTGAATCGAAGAGAAGTGGACAAATGTTTTGTCTGTCAAAATCCGAACGATTGATTGATTGGGTCAGGTGGGTCTATGTATTAGATATATACAATCGCAATCATGATTTCACGACTGGAATTGATTAAAGTCATTTGAGAGCCGAGAGTCATGCATATTACGTAAGAAAAACTTTCGAGCAGGAAGACAGCTACAGTAAATATCGCTGTCTGTCACTGGAACGCAACTACGCAACATGCAACTCGAGGCATTACAAGTAAACAATCAACAATGGAAAATATTACAATACATATAACAATACAAGGCACAATGGTAATCGTACGTACACAATACGGTAGTGGTTGCACACGAGAGAAAAGACACATGGGAATGAAATGCCCTCACCGGGCCAACGAAAACACATAACCCTTACATAATAGAGGGCACTTTTCCGAACTTCGAGTGGAATACTCAATTAGGAATACAAAAACGCTAAATGTGTGCGCTTCATACTTTTTCATGTCCATCTTTTAGATAGTTATTTCTCAATGTGTTCAGACGTGTGCGCACCTAAATTTTAGACTGTCAAGAAAAAGTTGGCTACCACAAGCATGAAGACGGCAATAAAATGTGAAAAGAACATAGCAATTGGTTAACCAATGATTGGTAAGATTAGGAAACACCATATATAAAATTAAAATTAAATTACTTGTAAAGACAATTTATTTCGTATTTAAATTTTTGGAGGTTTCCAAAATCTCTGGTCAACCCGGACAATACTATCGGATTATTTGAAGCGAATACCAAAGACGCAAATAATTCCCGTGCATTTAACATCAGGATTGAGGCTCAAGCCAGGTTTTGCGAAGTACAAATGAAGAAACCACTTTATGTTCTCTCCATGTTTGTAACTGGTCTCAGAGAACGCACCCACACGGGGAACAATAAATAAATTTAACTGATGTGCCGACTTTCTCTGGGCAACATCAGATCCAACGAAAATGGATTTCAGTTGAGAAATCCATTCTCTTGGGATCTGATGTTGTAAAATTGATAGTGTCGATTTTTATAAACTGTCTTGATACTAATATATGTGATTAACATGCGATTTTTAGGTACAATATTGTAGTAACCTCTGCCTGTCAACAAAATCGGTAAAGGATTTCCTCCCAAAATGTTCGCCGCAGTATGATCAGACCCGAAACATTATCGATGGTCACTGGAAATTTATGTCAAGTATCAAGCATGAGGTTAGGGATAATTGGATTGAGGCAGATAAAAGGAATGCCTTGTCCGAAGAACATGTGGAATCTGGACTGAAATAAAGAAAACCATGAAATGCAACTACTTGGCCTCATTTTCCTCAACTGCCTGATCCCCATAACCCATAACCCCCATGGTGCAATTCTAACTGCTAGCGCCCCAACTTCTCACGACGTGTTCAATTTTATACTCTGTTGTAATAAAAATAAGAAGGTAGGTTAAAGCGATAAATTATGCATTCCAATAATTCTTCTTCCTCTTTGAATGGATGAGAGAAAAGTAAAAATAAGGTATATAGAGAAAAAAAAGTCATAAAAAAGTAATGCCGTTTAGAAATTCACTACACACCACCAACTACCACAAAACCACGACGGGTCCGGGTGGTGACGCTAAATTTTTACGTCTGTTCAGATATTTCCATGATTCATCATATCCGTATCGTATCCGCACCCGCGTGCTCCCGTGCCGTATTCCTCTATCCTAAATAATCAGTTTCAAGTTCGACATTGATCCTTTCCTTCTCCGTGAGAAATATGTATTTTGATTTTTCCATACTCAGGCATGGAATGGACTCATAAATTGTTCTACAAGTACCAAACAGTATTGACTCGTGATAAATAGTACGAATATGAGTCCATGGAATGACTCATGGAAAATGGAAACCGACCAAGAATTAGCTCATTCCGTTCCCCTCCGTTCATATTTACACATCAACAGTGTCCTTCGGGGCAAAAAAAAAAGGGAAAATACATTTTGCAAAACTAATAACTTGGAGATATAGTAGACGCACATTCATATTGATTTGCACAGACAGCAAATCTGTCGTGTTCAAATATACTGACGACGTCTAAAAATAGCTGGACGAACATATTAGATGTCAAATACTTTAATACATCGATTGTAAACTATTCAGCAATAACTTGAATTAAAATATTATATTCTTGACTTGTTATTACAAAATGTTCGCCAAATTAGTGCGACTATAAAGGTTTGTATCTGAAAGACTAGTGTAGACCTATAGTATCTATCAACTTCTCAATTTTTTACAAATGACTTTTGTAGGATAGGAAGGAATCGAAATATATTCTGAGAAATGGGAAAAATTATCTTCAAGCTTTACGGTCTGAACTCTGAACCATAATTTTTTTTTGAAGGACAAGAATTTCTTTTTGGATTTGATTGAACTGTGTGGATTCAACTAACCCCACCGTCCATAATCATGTACACTTCTAACACATGTATGCCAATAACTCTAACCGGGTAGGTATATTGGTTGCACTGTTAAATCTTAAATTCCGTGTGCTTTACTAATCAACTATCTGTAAGAGATAATGTCTTGGGCGCCTGAAATATGCCTGCTTAACGCTCAGAAAAGCAAAGAAGCTAAAACAAAAGTAAACATGGGTTGTGCAGACATCGAGTGTCGAGATTCTTAATGAAATCCGGCCTAGTAACAGTCGTACGACTCGGGATAAAGAAAGAAGATGGCAAACACATTATTCAACTCATTTCCTCTGCGTTGCCGGAATCAATTATTGACTCTGAAGTGATCTGGCCCTCGAAGGAGATTAATTAGAGATTACTGCATTATTTGTATGCTATGTTGCAGGCAGTGTGTGCAATGTACTTGCCATGTGTGCAGGAAACATTGGAATAATCCGTTGCTCGTGTTTTTGGCAATCCGGAGTCGACGATTGTTGTTAAAATAATTTACATCATTCCAATGTAATAACTTATGTATATTGCAGTTTGGTTCAGTAATTTAGTTCACGCATTTCCTCGAATAATTTGGACAATAATGGAAGATGGAGTCGCGTACTTTTATATCCTTTATGGTCAGAACTGAATCCTGAAGAATTACCTACATTTTGACACTGGTTTCATCAAATTGTGCCCAGCAGTTTTCTCAGAAATGGGTGACAAATGAATGGTTAAAAATAGTGAAATCCCACCTCCCCCCATCAGGGGAATAATTTTTTGAATTTTTTGTTTGTCTCATTTTGTTCCCCGAAAAATTCTCTACATTTCATACACTGGTCCTAATAAGGTCCGACCAATTATTTCCTCACAAAGTGAATGTAAAGGAATTGGGGTTTTCTAATTTTTATTGCAATAGATGCTTTATATGTCAAAGAAAATATTGTAATTAATCGTGAAATGTAATTTTTACAGTACATTAGTTAAGACAAAAGAATTAATTGATTTATTTATATGTTGTCACCGGGGGGGGAGAGCAGCAGTGGTTCGTTAATTGTATTAATGAATTGTTGACCTGGCAAGACATCTGAATAAAACTGAACTTTGAAACTTTGAAACTTTATATGTAATTATGTGTGCATTGATGATACATCTTATCACCAGTTAGACAAGTCCAGGTATTATTGCTTATAAAAATATTCCATCAAAACGGTGCGGTGTTCACTTGTACGGAATGAATTAGATATTGATAAAGACTGATGTTTTCTAACATTCAAAGAGCGTCTAGTTGAATATGTCTTGGAAAATTGTGACCGACTGTAAATTATTACCGTATTTGACCGAATAGATGCCCCGGGCTTGTATTTAATTTGCCTCCTTTAGACCCGGCGTTTGTATGAGCCCTGGGGTGATGTAGAACACTCTCTTATGGAACAACCTAACACGTGACCCGGCTTGTATTCGAGACTCGGCTTCTATTCGGTCAAATACGGTATTATAGTATAGTTAGTTGTAATATACTTGTGTTTATTGTTACATTTTATATGCTAATGTAATTGATGCCTAATTGTCATTACTGTATGCCACCCAACACTCTCTATGTTAAATGACCACAACTTACTGTCCAAGCTACTAAAAATTCCTGGCATCCCCTCACCGAAGGAACACGTGAGGGCTGATTGATTGATTGATTGATTCAAATTTATTTTCATGATAGAGACACGTAACACATACCAATAACAAATCTAACAATCTATTAAAAATATCACTGTTTTTTTCAGAGTCAGATCATGCTACTGCTACGAAAGATCAAAAAGATATAAAGTACGAGCAAGGTTCAATTTTAACAGATTTTGACCAAAATAATAATAAATATACACACTTTGTTAAAGAAATCAAATCAGTACGCTATCTCATTAACCATAGACACACATCAGTAGACAGTTAATCGTTATACAATTGTGACCGTCCGCATTCACTATTTGGAATGGCAGTTTTACTGCAAATATTAATATGCAAACTGGTCACAATGACACTTAATTAATGATATTTTTCAAACACATTATTAATTTTCCCAAAGCAAGAGCGGATCCGAGTAAAAAAGTCCTTAATACGGCCGATTTATACGATAACCATAAACAATGATAAAGTTGATAAGTAAAATATATTTGGCAACTTGAGTAGGTGGTCGAGACAAACACGACTTGGAGGCAAAGGCCGCCAACTTTCTTGGTGTCACAATTTGTCAAACTGAGCAAAACTCTGGTAGTTTTTGTTCGTTTTCTTTTATCCAATTCAAGAAATCTTGAGAACAACATAAACTTTGATTAATCTTTAATGAAATCTTTAAACTTGCAAGTCCCGCTCTCTACTACTTGTATAAGGATTTTAAATTCTGCTCAAGACAAATCCATGTTCCCGAATAAAGTGCCATGGTTCAAGTCGGCTATGTCCCTGAGGTAAATGGGGTCGTCGCTTACATTTCTTTTCAGACACACAAGTACGAATTGCCATCGTCTATTTTGAACTTCATTCGTTTTTTTACAGAATACAACGGTTTCCACCGCCACCAGCTACTTCTTTTTCACCAATCTCCAGGAATGGTAATGAACCAACGCTAATGTGTAGCACATTGACAGAGTAACAAATTCTTTCTTCATCTCTCTCGAGTCCCCCTTCCTCTACTCTTTCTTCCACATCAAATAAAAATTACTCTCATCTCACACATTAAATTTAAATGCCAACAACCAGTCCATATATACCAACACCAACCCACACAAGTCCTGTTTAACGTTTACAACAACTCCGAAATGGATTTAAGGGAATTTTACGACCTGAGAATAAGTAAAGCACCTACCTCAATCTCGAAATTCCTGTTTACTTATGTGATAATCAAAAGACAAATTAGTTAGTAATGTCTTAGTCTTGGGCTCATTTAAGAAGAACCAGCTCCAAGCTTCTAATTTAAATAAATACCTACGAAAAGAATATATGCTCGGGTTTTTAACATAATCGACCTTCGACTTTTTAGCATTCGTGGGTTGTTGACACACGAACTTCTAACCAACACAGCTCGAACTTACTCAATGTGAGTAAGAGTTACTGCAGAACAGGTTAATTTCGGAGACGAAGTATGTTGGAAGGTAGTGATAGTCTTAAAAGCGACACAAATATCCCATTACTATCCGAAAAATACAATTTGTTAAAAAAATGTTGACCTCCAAAGATACATATTAAACTGTTCTAACTCCAGCGGAGTTAGGACAGGAAGTGGAGACAGTGGAGAGACAAGAAAAATATTACACTCCATAAAGCGCCTTTGAACTTTGAAATTACCCCTTTCCATACTAGTTTATACGGGGTCATAAAATATGTAAAACTATACAAATGTTACGTTATGAAAACGAGAAAACGAGTGAAAGAGGAGGTTGTGTGCGGAGTGTGACCATCTGGGGTAGTTCCTCAAGACAGCATTCGTTGGAACAGGATTTGTGAGTCCAATGGACCCTCCTCTTTACCATTCATAATCTCAATTCTAACAACGATATTTTGTACGTAATATTAAAACTTAATATCTATATGTGGTTTAGTGTAATTAATTATTTCTCGGCAATACAATAGGGGAAAATGAAATCCCTTGAACGCTTTTAGCCGCAACTATACAACAAAACAGAAATAATCATATTGTTATAAGACAAGGTTGGATAACAATAAAGTAATGACCGGCGTGAAACTAAATGCTGTAATTCTTGACACAAACGTAGCTCGTTCCATTGTTTTCGCGAAGTTATATACGGGTAATTCAATTGATTGATATTCAGAGAACGCTGAATCGCTGTTTTCTAATGACTGCATCTTTAGAACCTGGTGCCCAGTCTGATAAAGTATATTTAGCAGAAGGATTCGACTGAAGAATAGAATGTCCAAGTTGAATAGATGAGAGAGAACTTGATATCAAATACAAAATAATAATCATATATTATCTCAAAGACCCGAACATGACTTTAAACCAGAAGATTTTAAAGTGTAAGACACGAAACAGAGTAGCACGGGACAACATGCGACATCCAAATCAACCACCAGTGAAGCGCTAGTACAAGAGGGATAACAGAATCAAATTGAATCGAAAAATATACTCTTAAAAGGAAAAATAAAAGAAAGCTCCAGGAAGCAATGATACTGTAATCACTTCTTGTTGGAATGAACGAGTCTCATAGGTCAGCCAATTTGAAGATATGTCAAGGGAAGCATAAGTGCAAGGATAAAAAATAGTCTCGAATGGAGAAGGAGTCTCGGTTGTTAATCTGTTTCACTCATGTTTGAATATTTGTTTTCATTCATGAATTGAATATGACAAGACACGCTCAATGAGCTCAGCTCAGTCCGTCAAACGATGTGATGTCAAATATTCAACAACTGATAAGCTCAGACTACACAGATATCGTCTATTTTATGGTGGATGTAATAGAAAAGCACATGCCAATTTTACTTACAGTTGCGTCCAAATTTGCTAATCAATCATAGTGTACAACATCCCGTTGCAATTTATCTTAATAAATAAATAATGAGAATAATAAACAAATCCTAACTTTAGAAGTGTGTGTCGGCCGACCTACATTCAGTCATTGCTAATTGGCACAATCCTCTCCCTGTCGGTATCCCCATTAATCTCCACTACTTTGGCAAATGTCTACAAAGACAAGTTGAGTTGAGTATTAGCACTAGCACGATGTATTTAAATACAAAAGCTTTGACTTTGTAGATATGCAACGTACAAATCGCACTCTCTAAATGCAATATAACTGCTGGTACGGTATACACAATAACATTGTTATCGAGGGTGCACAAAAATGAAATCATCGGTATCAAACAAACAATAACCAATTCTGCAATAACTTCTGTCCTGCATACTTCTGCATTAGAAAAATCACGTGAAATAGAAATTAAAACGAAATTAGAATGTATCCGGTTATATGCTAACTTTGTGGGTACAATTTGTGTTTAAGTCAGCAAGAAATTCAAAATGAATTTGTGTTAGATTTAAAAAAAAATTTGTAGAGAATCTTATGAAGGATCTAGAGAGCAATTCCACTTGAAAATCCGACGCGCGTAGCGGTGTTGCCGAGAGTTTAAGTAAAAGTTGGCATGAAAAACTGATTTTTCAACGACATTTTGAAAAAAGCGCGCGCTTTTTTCAAAATTTCTGAGGTGATTACCACATACCAAGTACACATAGTGGATGAAAGAAAGTCCAATCAGAGCTCAACGAAAGTTCCAGGCAAGTGTACAGAAATGTAAAATCTGATTATCTTAGACTTACGAGTAACGAATGTAACGATCAATAGTTTTGGACAAAAACTAGACATCAGGCATGCATTTCCCGTAGGTAAGTACGAAAAGAAAGACTTTGTTTTCTACACGAAGAATGAAGGAAGAAACAGAATGAGTAATGAGTAGGAGCAGATGCTAATTCCCTTCCCCACACCTCTGGTTTTAGTTTGAGGGGATAATGAATAAAGAACTAATGAAGGAATGAGGTAATCCTGCACGTAACAAAGTTTTCATTTTCTAGTGGTTCTACAGTACCCGTTCCTGCACGGACTACCTTTATGTGTCAGCGGACTCATATTAATATTCTCTGCTTAACTGTAAACACAGGGGGTGAAATTAATGCAAATGTAAAGATGAATGAGCATAAGGGCAAATCCCTTGAGTTAAATGGGTCAATTGCCGCTGCCGGTGCTACTGCAAAGTTAAAGCTCACACCAAGCCTAGAAAGTATTCGTTGTCTGAGTCAAGTCAATGCAATCGTATTAAATACAGCATACCAAAATAAAGTGTGAAAATTTTCGGGTCTGACGCCCAGGCTGTCTTGCCTTCAGGAACCCCGAACTGAATAAAGAAAGGAATTCATTTAAGTTTTAAGACTTTAATAAATCCTGGCTCATTATGTGCTTGAGGCTAAGAGCACTTCTCGTCCATCCAGTTACAATACAAATAATTAAATAGAATAATGGTATCGGTGTCTCTCCCTATGTTGTGTGGTTCATGAATTATGCATATAGAGTTGAACTCTAAACGTATGTAAAAGCGCAGCAACAGTAAGAGCACCTTGTCATTTGCTATTGAATTGCAAGGATACCGAACAGCTCCAGTTCCGTCTGAGTAATAAGCTCCGTCCGACTGAATATGCATCCCATTATTCCATGGATACCCGACATCCATTCCTTCCTCTTCGTACTATTATCTATAACTCAAATTCAGATTTAGTCAGTCATATTATATGGAATATAGATACGATGTGATATAAAGTCAGCCCCCTACTGATCATTAACACACAGTAGAATCCTTACATACCGGTATCGTGGACATTTATTCCTACCCAATCTCTCTATATATATGTATATAACAATTTTCACCGCTAGCTTAGGCTTAATGTATTTCTGGCACCTCTAACAATAAGTTAGGAATAACTTTATTGATCTCATCACGTCCTAAATTCACGGAGGTGCTCCTAATGCCACCGGCAACTCGGAGTGTTCACCAGTTCTGTTTCATGTCATTACTACTAGCAAGATAGCCCGGCCGTACGGCCGTGTATATATGTATATAGGGTGTCCACGAAAAAGCGCACAGTTGTTTGGGTACGGGCGGTTTAATCTCATTGCCTGTGGTGTAAATTTTTGTAACTAAGCCAAAATATCACCAAACAACCGTATGCTTTATACAGTGGGGACCCTGTATGTTCCACGAAAAACGGACATTAAGATATTTTAATTGTATTCGGTTCCCACGCAAACCAATGGGTTCAAATTTTGAAATTATTTTTCCAAATTACGACCCAGAGCAATTGATGGATTTCTGAAGCAGTCATGTCAAAATTATTCTCCTGACACGCGGTGGTTTCAACTGTACAGCTAAATGTTGGGGCAGAGAGAGAGACAAAGACAGAGATTTCTTCAACTTTAATAAGGTTGCTGATGTGTTTTATGACTGAATAAATACAGGTGTGTGGGAATGTGTATGGATGCATACTATTACAACAGATATCTAACTTCTTCCGGCTATCCTGTGTTGTTTTCACTCCCTGGTAGGGATATGACATGCCAGTCATGGAATGGAAATATTTTTATACATTTGCTCCAGAATGTAATGAATCTGTCCGTACAGGCCATTTATTCATTATAAAACAGTGTTTTTTTACGAAGTTCTTCCCACTCGTCCTAATAAATGAAATGCATTCCTTCTCAAAAGGACTCTCTGACGTAAAATCATCCTCTTCAAGGCTTGTCCTAAGTACTCTGGTCACGAATGCTGATATTTCGTCGGAAGTGAGAGTCCACGCCACAAATTTCTGAAACATGTTCACGAACCATGCCTGCAAGCACATAGTATTATACTATAAAATGTACTGCAGTACCCAAAATATTTTGACAATTTCGTCTAAAGGTAACGACATGCTTCACAAACAAAAACAATTGGGGATAATTTTGAGGAATTTGAGTCCCCAAAGAAGTGGTCCTATTCCCGCAGCAACCTGAAACTATTGAGTACAGGAGGCATACACTTCATGACCGATGACGTCATCAATTGGTGCTACAGGAGAGATGGGCTCCCATCAGCGGAATAGCACCAATTTTAGAATAACAAACTCAGTTTTGTTTGTTAGGGTGGCATGTCGCTACCTTAAGAGGAAATGGTTGTCAAGTTAATTTGGCGGTACCAATAATGAGAAGCAAAAAAATAAGTTCATATGTGCCAATCTCTACGCAGCTTTCATATTCAACGGCAGTTGTCCTGAGTAATCCTGATCTGAAGACTTTAGGTCAGTTTGTGTTTTTTATAATACATTAAAATAGTGACCCTTGGCCCCATTATTTCTGACAGTTTCTACATTCTAGTAATCCTAGAGGAATGAAATAATTTCTAAACAAATATTTTAAAATATGAGATAGTGGTGCATTTGTGCGGAAGTAGCTCCCCTTGGTCCCAAGACTCTTTTGTTCACACATTTCGAGAATGAGAGTAGGGACATCGATTGATAGCTTGAGAGTGCAGCTAGACCATTTTGTTTAGTTATGTCTACTGAAAACAAGGCCGTATGATTCCTATGGTCCTAGTGATTAGTGGAGTAGCGTCGATCATTCCAGTTTCAGCTAGCTAGCTGGATCGCATAGCATAGATGACAGTACAGAAAGAGTGTCGTAGTATTGTAGTATTTCTCGGTTCCTGGTTCTCCATTCCGCTGCAATCTAAGAGTATCAAATCTAACTCCTTTCATAGAGTGATCATTTTTGTTGACACCAGACCAAACAAAGCCAGGTCTTGGTTTGGGAGTAACCCGTCAGAGGCGCTGCTTAATGCGTGGAGTAGGACAAAATTCAAATTAAATTCAAATTAATTTAATTTAATTCTTAATTAATTGGAAGCGTAACTAGGGACTACGAAATGATCTCTCTATGATATTCGATACTCTTAGGCTGCAATGGACTCCCGGCTGCATTACTAACAATAATATATAAAATCTTGGAAGATTTAACTTACTCCAACGACTTACAGTGCACGCTGTCACTTCACTCACTCAGAAGAGTAATACGAGAGAAGATTAATAAAGAATGAGACTTTATGCTACGTAGTATTCCTAAAATTCCAAGAAAAATACAAAACGTCCTTAAGCGATTGTAAGGTTGCACACAAATCTTTGTGTCTTCCGGCCTTCAGGTTCTCTCACAAAAGCAAGTTTTCCAGTTGAGATTTGGCCTTTGTCATTGAAAAGCCAATTTCTTGTGAATATCTGTCAAAATTTTAAGAACAAATTGCCAACGGAAATTCTCAAACATTTCGTCACAACTTACAGAAGTAATGCTCTTTCGAATTCCCAAGTCAACCGGTGTGCATCTCTTCTTAAATGTGGTCAAAATAATTCAAAAGACTATAATAGAACATGTAGCTCAAAAAGTCCGTTTTCCGACACAAATTTTGCCTGTGTGAAAAAACTGGTTGACACCAACGAAAGGTTAGAGTTCAAAATTTAACCATTCGGTTGGGTTTATCGAAAAGTAATATTAAAAAAACCTCGACCAAAGACCTTGGACTGAGGAAACCCAGTCCACCTGCCCTTATCTCGGAATGTGAAAGACCATGCGAAATGGGTTCACGACTATGACCCGGAGTCGAAACAAGAGTCTCTAGTGTGGAAACAAATTCATCTTTTCCAGCGGAAAAAGAAAACTTCTCCACACCTGCCGAGCATGTTGTTGGTTCCATTTCACAGATACTTTCACAGTGTTCACCTAATCAACTTTTTTCCACACGAAAATACAATGCATGGTGCATATTCATGCAATTTTCTATAGTTCTAGTCAATTTCATATGCAAATTCCGAAATAAATGTGGAAGTTGATTTTAGGACTTTCTCCTCAAAATTCTGCCGGTCCGGCTCATGAAGCCATAGTTGTAAAATTTCCACACGAGAAAATAGAATTATCCCAACTATCGGACTTATTCTAAAGTCCTCAAGAACATGCATCATACTTTTTTTGCCGATATTGACCTTTGGAGAAACCCTTCAGCGGAAATTGGTATTCAAATTTTAATGGGGTGAAAGCGGAGGTGCAAAATTGTTTTCGGACCCGACGTAAATTATTTTTTAAAACCACTATGGACAATCCATATCGGAAAAGTGTATTGAACTCTAGGGTGCCTATGTTGAAAAACAATAAATCCGATTTGTTATAATTGTGCTGGTAAGGTGTAAAAAAATACAGTCTCGTTCTTTATAAATCCTCCCTCGTATATGGCTATAGCAAAACATAGAATTGGCTAACATCTAGATTAAAAATAACTTCTAACCAGACTTAATTGATAGACTTATTAGATCGAAATAAGCCCGAGGTTGTTTCTTGGAAGAAGTTGAGATGATAGTAGTAAAACTATGTGAGCACATTTTGTTCCACTACATGTGGTTCTTTATCGAAGTTAAGGTTACACATCTGCTAAAAATGACTTTTCAAAAATCGATTAATTACTTCTATCTGTCTGTACTCCACATTGATATTGTTGTCGCAGATTTTATTCTCTAGCTTGACTCTGATACTCAAGGCTCTTAGGAACTTGATATACGCTTTCTCAAGTACGGTATGAAACCGAATAATTCTGATTCTGAAAGTTTAGCATAATTGTTTGCTTTTTTTACTATTTATTTTGGGTCGTGGTCGTGTGTGTTCGTCCAGTCTGCGCTCAGCCGTCTGACGTAATTCCGAGCTAAGGCAACAAAATTAAATAGTTCATTGTGAATAGGGGAAAAGCAGTTTAAAATTAAGTTAAGCCTGGATGGGGGGCCCGCACATTTTGCCCTATCTAATTTGGTACAAATCAAATTTTGTATTCACTCCTGGTTTTCTCGACACGCGAATATCGTAGAATAATTTGGCTGCCACCAGTGAAACGGTTGTGCGATTCTGTGCTTATTCCCAGAGTTTCAGATTTTTCAAAAATATTTAACTTCGGATACTTAACAATATAAAAAGGTCATTTTCTAATGCTCTTACGCGTTGAGAGAAAACTTCAGTACCAACACTTGTATGTACATTAAATTAGCACGGAAGGTGACGGTGCTGCCGCAGCGGCTGCTTTTCCCCTATTCCAGTAAACGAAATCACACCACGTTATACGATAGAACTGGATTGAATTGGATGGGGTACGTTTTTATTATAGTCATCGACTCCATAGCTCACACAACACAGCATAAATGTCACATTGATTTATCAGTGAGTGTCGTCAATTCCGACTGTAACTAAAAAAATTTAATGAATACTAATTAATTTAATGTGTAGGGATTTAGAGCAAATAATTTTGAGTGTTTAATAACTCACATAACTCACTACCTTACATATTGTCATCATTACCCTTGTGGCTGTGTATTATTGGAACAGACAACCAACCAAATTGGTTTATAAGTGCAAAGATATATAGGGGTCTAAATAGGGAAGGCCCTATTTTAAATTATTTATTATTATATTTATATATATATTTATTATTATTTATTTAAATTAATACTTAAACTGATTCATAATTTTAAAATTGACCCCTACATGGTCAAGTTGTTGAACAACTACTTACAGAATAGAATTTTTAAAGTTAAGAATGATAAGTATTATTCTAGCTATTACAATATATCAGTCGGAGTGCCTCAGGGGTCCTCACTTGGACCACTACTGTTTTCTTTATTTATCAATGATATTGGTTCAATTATTGATCATAAATACCTATTATACGCCGATGATCTTGTAATTTACATTACTGAATCGGACATAAATTTAGCAATTCAAAGAATGAATACGCAATTTGAGAAACTAGATGATTGGTGTAAAAGAAACGGACTTTCGATCACTATTGTTAAAACAAAGGCAATGATTTTTCACAAGGCTCGGGACAACGGATTCACTGTAACTGAATAAGTGCAAATCGGGTCACATGAAATTTAATTTGTTAGTTTGTGGTTTGACTCAAATTGCTCGTTTGGAGAGCATCATGTTAGTGTTGACAAAAAACTGACGGCTGCACTTGGAAAAATGTATGCAATTAAGAGACGACTGACTAAGAAAGGGATGATTATATTATTAGATGCATATGTTCATTCCATTATCGATTACTGTAATATAGTCCCGATAGGGCAATCACAACTGGTTTGGGATTCGCTTCAGAATAAAATAAATAGATTTTTAATCAGTTTTTTCTTACCGTAAGAAAAGTAAAAGGTTAATGTCTAGACGAAAACTGTTATAAAGCCGTTAAGAACGAAATTGATATTCTGAAATTACTTGTTGATTGTAATTTGCTTACTGTATCAGAAAGAAGAGATTTAATGAATTTAATTCATTATTAACTCTACTAAGTCTGTAGATTTCAATAAATGGTTCAAGTTTCCTCAAGAGCAAAAGTAACTGGCCACAAGTGTTATGTCCTTGTCATAGGTCAGAGTTGTTATTACTAAATCTGTGAAGTTCGCCGCACATGTATTCTGGAACTCGTTGACGAAGTGGTGGACACAAATGTCTTGACAAGCGTAGAATTACTCGCTCGCATAAAATTATTTCAACATGAAAACCGTAAATGGTGAATTTTTCAACATATGTTAATTTAGTATTTAAGTATAGAAATAATTTTTCTATATAGTGTCGCTAAGGGGAGAGCAGCTATAATTCATTAATATCTTTAATGTATTGTTGACTTGGTAAGACACTGATTGTGAAATAAAACCAAACTTGAAACTTGAAGGCCATAGTACTTCCTTAGTTCTTGAGAAAACTACCGTAAATCACCTAACGGACCGCTGGTGCTGAATACAGCGCCGGGCTCGAATAGAAAGCGAATCTTTCTCCAGGTTTCTACATGCAACCAGGCCCGGAGCGCCGTTGGCAGTTAACATTAGTGGCATTAGACAAAGGGCGCCTTAATTCCATGCCCATAATGTTAAATTTCTAGGGGCGCACTTGGCGATCGCCCTATCGGGGGTCAAATCGTCCTGTTCAAATAAAACTCTATCTATCCAAATATGGTATATGGTTACTAACAAGGAGAGTCATGGTAAATCACCAGGTGTAATTTCAATTAGTTTCCATGTAACGGTATGGCATATCTTGTTTTCAATGGTTATTTTATCTTCACTCCAGAAAAGATTCAGGCTTGTGACTACAAATCTGAATTTTAGAAATTGAACTTCATCTCACGAATGAGATAAATGACGTTAGATATGTTGGGAGACTAGCGTTGTAAAATGCCCGGGCATTTTCTTTTTCGGGAATATTCCCGGGAACTTTGGACACTTTTGAAAATGGAATGTAGTGTAACACGTACAACCTAGTACAACGTTTCAAATAGTTCCCGGGAATATTCCCGGGCACTTTGGACATTTACAACGCTATGGGAGACCCTTAATAACTGCATTGAGATTAATGGCATGGTCGAATTATTTAATGGTATCGGTTGCAATACAGGGTGTTTCAAAACCAACAAGCTGTTCACCGTAATTACTTTATTCTTGACGCAATTTAAAAGGTGAGATAGCCTTCAAAAAAGTACGTGTCTTAGCTTTGTCCCAATGCGTGGTGATGTGCCCACTGTTCATAAAAACACACGACGGGAATGTAAGAAGGAACACTCCTAAGAGCGATTCATCTCAAAAGAGCTGCTCCTTGGCGTCCCAAAAAATGTTTGAATGGGAATAAAGGCGGCCAAAATTCCGGGGTCACCGCTAGGGGTTGTCAAAATATAACATGGGCACCTTGACTATGAATAAAAAGTCATATGTGGAAATCATTAAGAAAAGAAATTGGGCTTGTCCGGCCTGTGTTCCTGCCTTTGTACCGAGGTCAAAAAATAAAGCCCTAAAGAAAGGTAAAGATAAGACTTTAGTAAATGAATTTATAACAAAAATCTTTACATTGTTAACAAGAAGCTGCAATATTATGAACCTTGACGAAATGTATTTTAGTGATTATATTGATTTGTGTACGGTAACAAGTGAGTTCAATTTTGATGATAATGGTTAATACCCAATCTAAATATGGCTGATTTCTTGATTACAACCGGATTGAATTAATGATTACTGAGAAAATAACCATTGGAAATGTTTGAAAATTCTACGATTATGTGTCATTGTGATTATGAATGTATTATTTATGTATGTGTTCTCCGCCAATTTCTTCTAATTTTATCTATTGCCTAGAAGTAGCGAGATCTGACTCTGAAAAGAACAGCTGCGTCATTGAATTTATTTAAATGTGAATCTATGATGCTTGTTATGTGTTACAATCTCGAAAATAAACCAAATTCATTCATTCTTGTTCAAATGGCCTCAAACTTTGCACGCTGCTTCTCCTCGACTTCCTGAACAATGTTTAAAATGACCATGAAAACTAAACTAGTACAGTAGTTCCGAATTCCGGTGCGGTGGTGACTGCCACTTTGTTTGATAAACAATTCCACAAATAGTGACCATAAATAATATTGTCCCATGTCAATTCGTAATATATGAGTAGAATATAGAATTTATTAGGTGCAAAATCGTATTTCAAACTGAATTGATTGAATTTAAGTGTCACTTTAAGTGTATACTGTTACTGAAGGTTGAGTATTTTTGAAAAAGAAAAGTGTCTCTTCAATTTTATTTTATCAGTTTTTCTAAAATTTGACACCGAGAGAGTAAGAGTTGTATGGAATTGTATTTGTGGAACCCCGAATATAATTTTACCCTGGAGGTCGTAAAGTAAGATTTTCGGATTCTGGAAGTGAAGCGACTTGTGACGTCATTCCATTTCATTCTCTCACCCAACACAACTAATATCAACAAATTTTTGAAGTTTTGGTATCCAAAATCACAACAACTAAACCGGTTATCGTTCATCGTAGGTAAAGACCGCAAGGGCCGGGGCCGCACGAGTATCAGCCCGTTTGGCATGACAATGGACATGAAGATAATTGATAAACGGCGAAAATGAAACTGGTGAATCTAAGATTGTTTAATATTTCGCGTTAATCGATTGGAATTGTCAAGGAATCTTGGGTGAATCAATAGATTCTCAGGACGAAGGGTGAAGATGTAAGCTTGGATGTCTGCATTCCGGACAAAGTAAGAAGGGACGTTTTAAAATTAATCGGTGGAGAGTCAGAAAAAAATGTAATAATTTTAAATCAGGATCACCTAATTTTATTTTACAATACAGTACTGTATAGAAGACGCCAGGCACCACATACAAGACTGACACAGATATGAATTCGGCTGCTAAAAAGAGATATTTTATGGCGAACATTTTAGAGACTATTCCAATTCCCAAAGGATCTTCCAACATACATAATCAAAGTATACAAATCAAAAGAAACACTTCAAGTTTCGGCACGTGGAATCGTAAAAATTGTCAATTTTAAACGAAATTCACCAACATGGTTAACGTTTACGAGTTTTAAAATTACCAATATTCAAGAAGTATTGCTCGTACCATTCGTTAGAAATATGGCAAAATCTTATCTGAAAAAGTGCTGTATCTTAATTTTCTTTCATCTCGGGCGTGTTGTGATTGATTATGACTCTGCCTGGAATTCAATGTCATACTATAAAACCGAGGAAAAACAAGAGTACATTTTAGAGAGGATGAAATATAATGATGGTGACGAATCGTAACTTTCAAATTGATAGTGCATGTTAACCCAAACAATTGTCAACTAAGGCGGTTTGGGTTAAACCCACAAATCGGGGCAATGTTGACAGTTTGGTTTGGTTTGGTTTGGTTTATTCAATTTTTGTCATCAGTAACATTCCTCATAACAATGCGACAGCTTGACAAAAGGAGAGGAATTTGTAGGACAGAATGGTGAGGACTTGAATGATTAGTTCTAATTGTATATCACGGTATATCAAATGTAAAAATTGTATATCAAAAATCAACCAATGACTGTAATAATGTAATTATAAATAATAAATATTGAGAGTTTAAAGTCCGGTTACTTTCACCCTTTGGGTCTTGTCACAGACTTCGCTCTGATCCGATCTAATCACATTGCCCCGGACTCTGACTCCGACGTAGGGAGGACACGTAGTGTGTAAGGCTAAACTATACTCTGCACCATAATGTAATTATTAATTTCCTGATTTCAATGACTGAATGTAAAATGCATTAACTGTGTAGAACCACGCAAGGACCTCAGTAGAGGATGTTGTCTGCTATGAAATAAATAAATTCAAACAGAAAACAGAGAACAGAGATGGCGTTGTCTTCGCCTTGCAAAAATTCATAACATCTCAAACCACATCATCAAACTACCCCCATCAGGGGATGGAGGTGGTTTTCTTATTCCTTTTGTTAAATTCGGTGTCCAGCATCGCCTGCAACCATTGACTAAAATCTCAACTCTCAACGCTTTCTACTTTCTGAGGAGAAGCATTCTGTTCACGTATTCAAGAATTCAACCCTTACGTCCTTAGTACTTGTATTACAACCTTGTAGAAGTACTCTCAGCTTATTTGAAGTGAATACCGCGATGGCCGCTCCCTACAAAATTTTCGGCGTTTGCTTTAGGGTGGACTGGAGGCACAAGTCAGGCTTTGCAGTATACGAGCGAAAAAACCATACATTAAGCGTCACTAGCATAATTAGTAAATGGTAAAAGTATATATAGAGCAGTGTAGTGTAAAGGACAAATGCTAACATATGGAAGTAAGTAAACGAATGGGATATCTCGCTGTATTTTGCATTATAACATCGACATCACATATCTAAAGGGGAAAAAACATCCCGAGGGAATGCGTGACAAGTTGTCTAACCTGCAATCTCCTTCCCAGACTTCTTAAGATTTTATATTGACTTCGAGTCCGCCGAACGCTAGAAGTTTCAAAGTACAAGTACAAGATTGCCTTCTTGCTGATGTCACTCACAATGTCAGAATCATGTATAGTCACACAAACTAAATTCACAATCAACGTTTTTTTGAACTGAAGAGGTCTTCACACTCAATATTTTACGTTTTAATCCAACGATTCATTGCATTTAGTAATGGTCACAAAATACAGCCTCAGCCAAGTCAGTACGAAGTGTTTCATTTAAAAACATCATTCAAGACATGCATGCCGAACTGATCACTGAGATTCCCTTCTTCGCAGGAAACTACTTTTCATGTAAAAGTCAGGACAGCCTAAAGTATTTCAGTTCGGTTTTGTAGTTTCAATGGTCTCGGTCCTGGATGCATCAAAGTTTCATCGGCACAACATTGTTCCGATATCTGATTCCTCATTCATTGCGAAAGCTGAGATTGACATTGACAATACGTAATAATATTTGAGACTTTCGGGAAGAATTTAGCTGGAAGCACAAAATCAGAATGTAAGTTGAAAACATTCTGGCATGTAATCAATGTTTACAGATGATCAGAATACTTGGTAAAACATAAGTTGCGTAAATTGAGTTTCTCAATCGATGCTTCATCGATGAATCATTGCTTTCAGCGAAAACGACATACCTTCCTATAAGTTTTATGTCCAGTGATATTAGTTAAAAAAAAGTTCTGGAGAGAACCAAATTGACAGTCCTGGATAATATTGACACTTCACCCCAGGAGGAACTTGATCAGTGGACTATTTTCGCTTCTAACTGTGAGGAAGAGAGAAATACAGAGACACATACACTTCGACCTGCTGGAGTAAGACTGCCGCCTCGGAGTGCCGAACTCTTGTTTGTGTCAGTCTCTTGTGTAGGCGCATGGGTTAAGTCTTAAAACTGAACTCTATATTCCAAGAATCTATCCAGTCCAAATGTCCAATTTCCAGTGAAGGACAGGGCCCCAATTATATTCGTACATTAGAGAACCTCCCACAAAAAGGCATCTACACATTAGGAAGGTAGTAAGTGCCGGCTTTAATATATAAGGTCCCGGGTTCAATACCTGGTCGACATACTCCCAATTCATTGTAGCGCTGAGTATTCGTACGGTACTTGTTAGTCCTCAGTTATTTCATTTAGAATTGTTATTTTGTGAGGAATGTTCTAGAAACACTCTAGGCAAGAATCAAAAACAACACCAAACAACAGACCTTGGTCTAATTAATTAAATCCGTGTTGATGGGGGTTCGAAAGTAGGAGTCACTTGGTGATATCAATTCAGCCCTATGTCCCAAGAATTTGTAAAGCTGATAAAGCTCGAATTTGAACTGACGAGATTTAACGTTTAATTTTACACGTTTCTGTAAACAGTTTGCTTGCTTGTTTTTCCATTAGAGTGCTAACCCCTCCATTCAAACATACAGAGTATGCGAGTTGATAATCTTATTAGGGATACACTATTAGATGTTAATATTTACAATTACAAATCCAAACAACCCTTGAGTCTACATAGGAATCAGTCTCATTGGCATTATTGTAAGGTATGATGAAACGTCATCGTAGTCAATTGCTCTTCACTTGTCATAGGATTAGGATAGGGAAGCTCTGTCACCAAAATCAAGCCTAAAATTTGGTGCAAAAATAATTAAAGTAATGGATTTGCTAGCTATTGTGCAACTGAAGTCATCGTTTGCCAAGATCGGCGAGGTTCATTGATTTTGGTTCAAAATTGAAAACCACACCTCTTTGCTGCTTTGTCCAGTAAGAAGTCGGCGCTCACTGGTTTTGATAAGGATAGTCTAGAATCTGATGCATTGTCTATTTTGGTCAATACAAATAATGTCGGACAAGCAGAGTTTGATTTTAATACCCAAATTCAGGAGAGTGGAGTTTTTCTTTAGCTTCACGGTCCTGTGCCCATGCGATTTGAGCTCTCCGGTACCTACTCTAAACGTGCAACAGTAAATGTAATATTTCCTAAAAAAACGTTGTGCACAATACAAGCGATTCTGCATTAACATTCAAACTCGAATAGGTATATGTCTGTGTCGGACCCTTCGTAAGCATTCCAGTGACAGATCGTGAAATTGAGAACTGGATGATGTTAGGTAGTAGTGCAGTGTGGAGACATCATGTCTATTAGTTTTGTTTCTTATCTGGGCGACTTCTACTACACTACTACTATTACACTACGATTTCCAAACTTCTTAGTCGGGAGCGTTTCTATGTTGATCTTTCGATGTGGTTGGTTAAACTCACAATGAGATCTAGTCCATGTGTTGTGCATGCACTCGGAGCGTCTAATGGATATAAAAATGAAATACTTACTGACCAATCTTGCGGCCTTTCTTTTCAGTGACTGTACAGGGGAGTCCATAACCTTTTGCTCCCCTCAATATATAGCTCAACCAGGTGAACCTGAGGTATGCATACCATAAAGATTCTCATATTTAGAGAGACTTTATTGACAATGTTATAAAAGATGTAGCGCGCTGAAACGTTTGGATATATTGACTGCACATCACCGCTAGGGAATTTTAATAAAATTATTTCGGGTAACATTTGGAACGAAAACACGAAACGAAAGGTGCCTTTTTGCTTTTTAAATTTGCACAGGTCCTGTGTGCTAAGCGAAAAAGTGCGCTAGATGGTCTACAAGATTCTCTATAAAATGCATACCTCAGATTTTCACCGACTCCTCCTGTCGGCTTCATTTTTTCGTACGTTCGAGTACAATCGCATACCTAGGGATTGATGTCCAGCGGTTTCAGTATAGTACAGGGTGTTCCAAATGAATATATCGGGTTTCCAAATTTCATAGTTTCCAAAATATGGATTAGATTTTCAAAATAAATATTTGTATTGAAATTTTGAAAGGACTTCCTTTTTTTATAAGTTTGACATTTTTTGATTAGTCAAGGTTGCGACTATGGCATATTTGAGCCAGGGACATGGCATAACTGATGACAATATTTCTAGAGGATGGTACCGAATATTATGGAACTTTTCCAACAAATTCAGGAAAACACTTTTTGTTTGTTTGTTGAATTAATTTCTATAAATATTGTATAAATAAAATGTTAAATTTTTTTCATCGCAAAAATTGTTCACTTTCTATGTCGGACAAATCGTATACTGAGGCCGTTAAAAATAGGAC
>JAQGCA010000312.1:0-31770 GCA_034698945.1 Protaphorura quadriocellata
TCCTAAATTAGAACTTCGATACTCCCACAGAGTGATGAGATATACTGGTTGTTTAAGTGGACTAGGGCTGGACCCTTCTACAAATGTTCCGGTGTACGGTGATCATGATGTCGAGATAGTTTTCGACACAACGTTTGACAATCAAGATCTCAATAAGGTAACTTGACCACCTGAACGTCTAAATATTTTCATGTCATCCTTTCCACAAGGCTGGAAACTATATATTTGAGTATATTCGTGTTTTCTAGATTAATTCAATTCGAACGAGCATGAGCCTGGTCTTACGCAATGCTCCTAACTGCGATATTGCAAATCTGCGAGCTTCCGTTCGGAAGGAATTACAAGAGTAAGTGGAGGAATGACATTTTCAATTCAATACTGTACGCGCGAGATGTTCCAGCACAATTGGCTGTCGGGTGGGACCTCCGAGTAGAACATCAAATGAACGGTCAATTCCAACCCTCCCTCCCGTTCATCAACATGTCAAACCTGGAGGGAACTCTGTTCAAAGTTTCACGTACAGCGCAGAATTTGGCGATCTCTGAGCTTTCGGTGGCTTTGGCCGCCGCCATCCTTAGGGGTTGAGAATTTGGGGAGCTAAGAAGTGAAGCGCACCTGCATATTTAATGCGCTGGACTCCAGTGGCAGTAGAGAAAGTTGAAGGAAATGAGAGACGAGAGAGTAGGCAAATGAATGTGTTGCAAAGAAATTCTAAAAGCGTATCTCTCCAGCGCATTACATGTGCAGGCACGCTTCACCTCGCTGCTCCTCAAACCCGCTAACTCTGACGATGGCGGCGGTCAAAGCTCGGAGATCGTTAAATTGTGCACAGTGCACAAAACTTTGGACAGAGTTCCTCCCAGGTTCGATACCTTGACGAACGGGATGGAGAGTTGGAGTTCGCCGTTCACTTGGTGTTCTACACGGCGGCTTCACTCGACAGTCAATTGTGATGGAACATCTGCCGCATAATTCACGAATACCACAAATCCTGGATTAAATAGTTTTAATTTGAACACCGTGATTCTATTTTTTGTTTTTAATTACAGTTTGTTGGAACGAGAACGAGAACCTGCGGAGGAAGAATACCCAAGTCATACGCACCACTGGGGATTGCTCAAGGAAGATGATCTTGTTGCATTGGGCACCGTATCTCGTGGCGTGTGTGCTGCTGATGTGTTTCCTCTTCATCGTGCTGTGAACCCAAGCAAGGAGCCAGATATTATTCTGTTGGAACCAATTGATCCCTACAACGATAACAGTTACGAATGGAATGAAAATACTGATTAATGACTGTGTTGTTTCGCTATTATAATTTATACTATATTTAGCCGTTATGAATTCTACGATTGAGAATATAGTTTAACATGAACGACATAATATTTAACCCTTTTTTACCAAGTCGAGTCGTTCACATCACATTATACTGAAAAATTAATAAACTTATTACCTCGTTGAACTGTTTCGACCTTTTTATCGCTACCTGTCTACTATTGTACGAGGGTTGAGCAAGAAGTAAGTTGCTTTGTTTCGTAAATGTCTTTCACGAAATAGTTAGCTGAAAATATGGTTAATGTTTTCAATATTACTCTCCTTGGAGTTCAACACACTTTCCCGAATTAGATTTGAAGCTGTCCATACCGGTTTTAACAAACGGTCTAGGTAGGGCCTGAAAACAATTTTGCACCTCCCCATTCACGTGATCGTAATCTGAATACCACTTTCCCCTGAAGTGTTTAAATCTAAAGGTAAAAATTGGTAAAAATAGCTTGATGCATGGCCTTGACTATATAGAGTAGATTGGGTGGTGCGGATAATTTTATTTTCCCCAGTGCAAATTCTGCAACTTTGGTTTTATGAGCCGGATCGTCAGAATTCTGAGGAGAAAGTTAGCAAATCGGTTTCAACATTTTTATTTCTGAATGTGTGGATGAAATTGACCAGAAAGGAGCTTAGACCTGGAGATAGGATTCCTGGCCATGAAAACAAGTGATAATTTTGGCGCAGTGGTTTTTATGCAGTCGAATGCAGTCGAATGCAGTCGAATGCAGTCGAATTTATGAGGAGTTCAGCAATACAAATTATATCAATGTTTAGTGACTGGAAAAGAGTCGACTTGAAAATCCAATGTTTGACCTTTCTAGGTCGAGGTCAAGTTGAGGAAAAACAGAGAAAAAAGAAAGAAAGCATTATCCAACGCCTCGTTTTAGCTCTCGCTATGTTAAAGTGGCCTCGCAGAGTGGTTTCTTTCTTTTTTCTCTGTTTTTCCTCAACTTGACCTCGACTTAGAAAGGTCAAACATTGGAATTTTCAAGTCGACTCTTTTCCAGTCACTAAATTCAGAATCTCAAGTTAACATTGATATAATTTTTATTGCTGAACTCCTCATAAATTCGACAAAAACCACTGCGCCAAAATTCAATTAGTTTGGCCTGAAATCGTATCTCCAGGTCTAAGCTCCTTTACAACGATGTGCAACATGCATTGTATTTTCATGGGGTAAAAAGTCGATTTGGTGAGTACCGTCAAAGTCCGTGAAAAAATGTACCTAAGTCACTTTGATGGTAGGGGTGCATCTGAACAATTTCTTGTTCAGATCACGAAGTAGTTCTTTGCAGTTTTCCCGGGAACACTTCTTGTATTGTGACTGTGACTGTGACTGGGGTGAGGGATGGAGTTCAGTAGGCAATTAATGTAGCAATCATTTCCAGATATGATTCAACACAGAAATAAAAAAACATAAACACTTTAAGTTACCAATGCACAATACGAAACATTTGGATGAGCTTTAATGTTTCTATTTTGAAGGTTATAGTATAGTGTCTTGGCTTGACAGTACATCATAATCATTTGGTCGGAAACGCTATTTTGTAATGTATTTAGTATGCCTGGTAATTTGAATCCTTACTACGGTAGATTTTATGCTATGTTATGTATTCAACAGACTTTGGTCAATTACGAAACTGTAATTATTTTTGGAAATCCAGCCTGCAATTTGTAATACATTTAAATACTAATTACAACACATAATTGTAATAATTTACAATTATGAAGATACGATTACGAAGATACAATTACGAAGATACAATATTATTGTATCTTCGTAGTTGAACTTGTATACTTTTCAATTGCTTTTATACAATTACCTTATGACTAAGATTTTGACCATTAAATGAAAAGACATCTTTTTAATGTTAATATACTTAAAATATCAATGCAAATCAAACGAGTAATTAAAAAAACTGTAATTGGGAGTTACAAATTGAATTTTCGATTGCAATTACCTAATCGTAATTGTATTTAATTACTTTCGAATTTTTCTCCCGTAAGTGTAGAACTACTTTAGAAGTTCTCTTCATGTTACTTGTACTGTCATTGTAATTATTAATTATACATTTTGAAAGTAATTGACGCTAGTCTGTACGCGATGGCGATGCGATGCCGAATGCTGATGGTCAGCCGAGACGCCGAGACGAGAGTTTAGCATTCACAAAAATTTAAAAGCTGCGTCGAAATGCACATGAATGAGAGGAAAGAGTGGGAAATATTTAAAGCAGTCGATTTCTGTGGATTTGTTTGTGGAATGAAAGTTACACTTCTTAAAAATAGAACAAACAAACTCCAAAAGGGTCATTTATTTCAAACAACACGCTGGCTGATCGGAGACGCATAAATTTTGCCATTCTATTCACACTAGAGAAGCCACGACACGACAGGGCACGACTGTCGACAATCGACAGTGACTAAAATTCGAGGTATTTTCTTCAACCAACCAGCCAGTCATTAGATTAGATTAGACGTGCCCTAAAAAATCAATTTTTGAGCCTGGTAATTTATATAATTTGAAAATGCTGCGCACTGTTTTTGTCGAGGTATCCTTTTATTGTATTCTGTTGTATGAGTTGGTGAACTGAAGCAATACATACCGAGGTTAATTTGCAAATGTAGCAATAGCAAAACCACTCAGCCAGGCCTCCCAGAAAGAATAAATATTTTTTGCTCACTCAATTCTTAGAGACAGTGGTGATTTTGACCAACCGAGATGGACGAGGAGAGGCCGAGTACCAGTAGATCTGCAAGCAACAAGCGTCCAAGAGAGCCGGAGGAGCATGCAGATCAAAATGGTTCCCGGGAACAAGATAATAACAGCCCTGAGCCAAGTCTGCTGGCAAACGCTGACAACGAGGACGACGGAGGAATATACTGTACAAATTTTTTTGAATTTGGTAGTAAACCTCTTCCAAAAGTTGAGAAGTCCACTCCTAATGAAATGGGGGCCCCACCTCCTAAAATGCCGCGAGCCGCTCATTATAATTGCCATAATAAGGAGCAAGAAGTGGGGTATGCAAAAGTCAAGCCAGACCCTATTCCGGGTCATGAGGTTCGTC
Source organism: Protaphorura quadriocellata (assembly GCA_034698945.1). Classification (NCBI taxonomy): domain Eukaryota; kingdom Metazoa; phylum Arthropoda; class Collembola; order Poduromorpha; family Onychiuridae; genus Protaphorura; species Protaphorura quadriocellata. The sequence goes on from JAQGCA010000312.1 coordinate 4,389, forward strand.
ATAGACTCAAGAAATGTGAACTTTTTTTATTTTATGTCACATGTTGCTTACATGTTGATTTTACTTGAATTTATTACTCAGAATTCATCGGACGAATCAGAAGATGAAGAGACAGTTAAGCAAGAAGAAAAAACACAGCAGCGCTTCTACAGGCGCGAAAGAGTAATAACTAAGTATGACTTCAACTATCGACGATTTGATGATGTTGTGCAGCTAGCCGCATATGCTCATAAAGATAAGGAAAGTTTCATTTTAATATTTTTTGGAGGGCTTCGGAATTTATGATTTTAAATTAGTGAATATTTTATATAAACAGATTATCGATGCTATTACAACCCAACGAGTTGTCGTTATCGAAGGTTTCACTGGTTGCGGGAAAACCACGCAGGTAAACGAATTTGGATTTTGGTTATGCATAAGGTTTATGTAATCGACATTGCTCTGACAAATCGAAATTCGAGTTCAACGATTGGTGATAATACATATTTCTCGGATTTTACAAATAATAATTTCCTTGTGTTTTTGTTTTTATTTCTATTTTAAAGGTTCCTCAGTTTATTCTGGACAGACATGTTCAGGCAGGAAAAACCTGTAATATTGTCGTGACCCAACCTCGTCGAATTGCAGCAGTTTCTGTAGCAAGGCGAGTTTGTCAAGAGAGGGGTTGGGATGTGGGAACCGTAGTTGGTTACCAGGTACTTCTTAACACTTCATTGTACTTGCATCTTTATTGACAACGATTGGCATGCTTAAATTTTCTTAACTAGGTCGGAATGGAAAGTAAGAAAGATCGATTTGATACCATGGTCACGTATATGACGACTGGGGTTCTTCTTCAAAAATTGATTGGTTGTAAGAGTTTGAAGGAATGGACACACATCATCATTGATGAAGTGCATGAGCGAGATTTGGAAACGGATTTCCTTCTCTTGATCATAAAGAAAATATTAACGGATGACATAGAGGGAAAAGAAAGACATGTTAAGATTATCTTGATGTCTGCTACTCTAAACGCCAAGAAATTTTCTCAGTATTATATAACGCAAAGAAGTGATTATGCGGATGCCGAGGAGGCACCAATCGTTAGAATACCCCATCCAGCCGTCCGCAGGTTTGTCGTTGAGGAGAAGTTTCTAGATGATCTTGTTCGAACGGTACACAAAACAACTTTTTTCTTCATCTTATTCCTTGTTCAGAATATTTCTCAAATAATTATACATATATTAAGATTCGATGGACGTATCTGAAAGTCGATTAATTCGAAACCGATGACATGGTTTGACTTGGCTTTGAACGTTGAACTTGAACTTAAATAATTTTATTCGTTTTCAAGCTTTCGGGTGCTTCTGGAGGTTATAATTATGTTTATGTTCATGTGTCGTAAATCAATGGACGATCTAAATTGTAATCTCCTTATGCCATTACAGTCCTGAGAAGGCGGATGAGGCTCCTGCAAGCGTGAATTGCTTGAAAACGAACAAAAAGATATTCGTTCAAAACCAAACAATGTCATCCGTTTCGAATTATTCAATGCAATACACGTTATTTTTTGCAGGGTTTAAAATCTCAAGACGAGTTGGACGAGATTTACGGCAACTTGACGCACGAGAAACCAGGCATCACGTTAGACGTCTATGAAATTGCGGTACAGACGATTGTATCTTTTGATGAAAGGGAGAGAACGAGTTCAGTCAGTGAGCACGATCCTCGCAGAAACTCCGCCGCTATGAAAAATTTAAGAGTGGTGAGATTATTATGCTAATTTGTAAATCGTTGAACGCTGAATGCACTGTAATTTTATTATTTAGGAAACCCGTGGGTCCGTGCTGGTATTTCTGCCAGGATTATTAGAAATCGAGACACTCTTCAAATTTTTGAATGAAGAAAATCGACGACATATGGACAAGTAAGTTATGCCTCGATTCAGCGTCAGTATCCTGTCCTGTGTCCAATTTCAATTGATAAATCTTAATTAGGAATGGCGGTGATCCCGATCACTACAAATGGACAGTCGTGCCTTTGCATTCATCAATTACGGCAGAGGAGCAATCCAGAGTGTTTGAGCCGGTTGAGAAAGGACGTCGTAAAATTATTCTCTCAACTAATATTGCTGAGAGTTCTATTACGGTTCCAGATATTATTTACAGTAAGCGCGATGATTTGAAGTGTTTTAATTTTGTTGGGACACAGTTAACCTCCTAAATATTTTTCAGTTATTGATTTCTGCTTGACAAAATCGTTGAATGTGGACTCAAGGACTAATTTCAGTTGTTTACGAATGGGATGGGCTTCAATCAGTCAGTGCATTCAGAGGAAGGGAAGAACTGGGCGTGTTGGTGATGGCCAAGTCTTCCGTTTAGTTCCGAAAAAGTTTTTCGCGGTTAGTTACTTCAGAAAGTGTCCGTAATAATCTATGCCCCTGATCAATTATATTATTCAGATACAACAGACCTGAACTTTATAATATCTGATTTGATCTAGTCTAACTAGTCTTATCGGTTTTGGATAGCGCGTATACGTCGCAGGTCATTTGTCGGATTTAGTCAGTTGTACGATTGACTACGATGACTAGTCTTTCACAATTAGCCTTCAAACTAACTAGAATGTAGGAAAAGATGTGTGTGTGTGTTTCCTTATAGGTGCCCCATGCATTAATTTTAAGTGAATATGAATAGTGAATATTATAATACAGTATTATGCCATGGAGGAAAGAATTTTAGCTAGTTTTTTCTTCCTTGTCTAGAGCGGAACCGGTATCAAAACCAAGTGTCGCCGCAATTTATATGAGAGCCATTTTCTACAAAATTCAAGGGCGCGTCTTTTGAGCTATGTCCTAATGCGCTGTACGGCGCGCAACACGCCCTCTCATATTTATTAACCCTCCGGAATTTTTTCATAACGTGTTTGTTTTTTGAAATCCTAAAGTGGCCAATGGATAAAGAATATTTCTGCTACAAATGTTTGACATCCATGACCGGTAATTTCTTTGTACCCAAATCGGTGGGTCGCATCTCGAGTAGTATTTCCCTGGTCAGTCAGTTGTACAACTGACTAATTCTTACATGTGGCTAGGGCATACATTTATTTTGTTCCGATGAGACCATGTCAGTCGATAAAATAATGTATTAATGCCTTCAACATTTGACGTTTTTAGGAACTAGCGGAACACACTGAACCAGAAATGCTCAAGTCAAGTCTTGAGAGCGTGGTTTTGAGAGTTAAAAAGCTTAACATGGGTACTCCGAAAGATGTTTTGGCAATGGCGATAGACCCACCGTTGCTCTCTGGAATCGAAAGAGCAGTTGTAAATCTAAAAGAAGTAATGCTTTCGAAATTCATTTATTGATTTTCTAAACGGTCACTAATGACTGCTTCATGTTTGTAGGTAGGTGCACTTACGTTGATGACGACACGTGACGACAAAGTGGTGTATGACACTTGTGATGGTGACCTAACTTTTATGGGAACTGTTATGAGTGCTTTACCAATTAGTCTTCAGCAAGCGCGTCTGATAATGTTAGGCCATGTATTCGGAGTCCTGAAAGAATGCATTATTATTGGTAATGTTTTCGAGTATCTGTATATCTTTCTTATCCGGACATAGTTTGTCACTTTCATTAATATTTATCTTTATTGGTCTTAGCTGCTGGGCTCAGTGTTAAAAGTCCTTTCAGTACTCCTTTTCAGAAGCACTTGGACTCATATCTTTCAAAGTTGTCTTGGTCGGAGAGAACTCACTCAGATTGTTTCGCCATTCTCAACGTCTACAGAGTAATATAATTCTATAATAAATACTGAGTCCAATCTGGTCTAGTTCTAATAGGAATTGAAATGCAATGAGTGAATTTTTTTGGTAGTACTGGTCGGCTAAATTTGCGGATTCATCAGAAGGCAGAAACGCTATGAGGAGTGAAAGAATATGGGGAAAAGGTGCTTTCGTGCAGGTTTCTATTATGCGGTTAGACAATTAGTTCTTACATATTTTCGGCGTTCATTTTTTTCTATTTCTTGTTTAGTTACACCTTTTTCAAAATTTCAATTTTAAAACAATTATCACCCTTTAGAGAAATCCGATCACTGGTTGATGAGTTGGAAAGTCGAATAAAGAACTCCGGTATAGTACCTTGTCCACTGAGTAGCGATACTTTGGATGATGAGGTATCCCTGTCGAAGGAGCAATCTCTGATGATCAAAGTATGAAGAATCATTACAATGTTATGTTAAGTATTGTTTTGTAATTGTCAAGTTGTATGTGTTTGATTTTTGATTCGGATAGATTGCGATTGCTGGCGCTTTTTATCCAAATTATTTTCATCGTCATCGACCAGACATGAAAACTTACGAAAGAGAGCGTTCTCGTGAAGTCAATGGTTATGATTTGTTCACAAGCGTATATTTTAAAGGTTTCCCTACCGGTCATAACGGAAAACTGTGAGTACTGTATCATTTGATCTAAATATGACTCTCATTTGACTACAATGAACGGAATTGATTTTTCAACTTAAGTTATGCGAAACACGTGGCGGATCGTTTGTGTTATGGATTGGACATTCCTAGCGTTAAGTTTGAAGGGTCAAAAGTTTTAGTAGTATTTGACAACAAGGGTGAGAAAATTGGACCAATCAACAGAGGCGTTTATCGAGCCGTGAAAATGCGACAACTACGGGACAAACCAATCGAGTTTAACGTTCTTTGGTATATAACAACTTATTTTCGCAATTTTGATGATTTTGCTGATCGTCACTTTCTTTGATTTGATTTAGGAAGGAGAAGGAACTAGACTATTTGCATTTGGCGGAAGATAGACTTGCATCTCGTCGTTTTACCCGCTGCCCTCCACAAATTGATCTCCCTGGTGTTGGAGTGAAGACGGTGTACGTTTTAGTGACTCACGTAAGCAAATACGCTAAACCAAAACATGATTTTGAGAACAAAATCATGTTATGTAACCGTCAGAGACTGTCCTCAAATTGAATTGCTTAACATCAGTGATCTGTTAATGGGGTTATCACGTTATATATCATCGTCACCTGAATAAACTATTGAATTGAATTGAATGCTTTGTGAATTGTGACTCTGACTTGCTGTGCTGTCTTTCTAATATTTCTCCCATCCTGGTTTTAATTATTTTATCACAGGTAGAGAACCCAACTCAATTTTGGATAATTTACGAGCAGCATAAAAAATTTCAAGAATGGATGGTAAATGTAATTAATGCGAATCTTTGTCGACTACCCTTACCGAAGCGAGAAATATGTCCTGGCGCCTTTTGCTTAGCCCCGTTCCGTGACGAATCTGGCAATAGTACTTATTACAGAGCCAAGATTATATCTGTCAATCTTACAAGTGGAGAAACACTTGTAAGTTACAATTATGTGAATCCGAATAACTGGTTGTAACGTTGTAAAGCTTATGAAAATGTTTCTGATACGATCTTTTAACATTCTGCAGGTTTACTTTGTTGATTATGGAAACTCGGATTGGATCAAGGCGTCATGTCTCGAACCATTTAGTCCGATTCACATGCAGTCCGAGATTCACGTGAAGCCTTGTTTGGTAGGGACAATTAAGAATATGGAGACAATTCATTAAATGCGAACAGCCGTGTAGATTTTTTTTAGTTTTGGCAATTCCCAGTTTGTGACAACAAATTAATTCTAACTTTATGTTACTTGGATGCGTCTTGATTATTAAGTCGATTGGTTTCTTTGGATTTTGCAGGCTGTGGAAAGTCGTTTGGGTCTATTGAAACCTGCCATTGTCTACGGTTCCGTCTGGCACGGTGAAGCTATTAGGAATTTTCGTAACTTCGTCAACAAGAGTCCATTAGTACGATTCTTGGTGAGTTCAGAAATCCATGACGTAATATTCAATATTATCTGTAACTGAATTAGCTAATATCCGAACCATGAACAAAGAACATTTGTCGCTGTAGATATACGCTGTAGTGAAAAGTGTCATCATTGGCGAAGTTACTGGAGAAGATTTTCAAGGAAAAACAATGAATGTGAACCATAGACTTCTGCATGATGGCTTTGCTGACTCTGCACCGGAAAGTTATATTTCTGAAGTTAGTTTTTAATTAGAAGTTGTTTGTCGCATGTTGACGCTGTCGTGTAATGAAGATTGTAATTGAGAATTACGTTTCATTTCAGCTAAATCACCGCGCTCGTGAAAGGTTGGTAAGGGCCGAGTTTCGGGGCCAAACATTTTGTCTGATCTTTGAATTCGTGACATTTGTAGCACTTTTTTACTCTATGTATAATTTCTTTATAAAAAAACTCAGGTACGACTTAATGCGTGACGATACTCAACAAATTAATTCGCACAACAAAGAACAGGTAGCGGAATTGGTCGAGCACACCTTCATTGACCCGCCTCCAGATGCCAAGGTATTCGTCAAACTCTTCTGATGTATACTCTGTGTGTAAACTTGCTACAACTGTTTTTGAATTTCTGTAGGCTAGAGTTGAGTTAAAGGGATGTTGGAGTCCTCTTGAATTAGAATTTCAATCACTGTGTCACAGCAGTAATTCCAAACAAGTCATGATTGATGCGGGAAGTGTCAATTCAGTAGTATTGGACCATGAACCGACGGCCCCAACGTCACGACTTTTGGTGGCTGCACACGTTGCCATCCAGGACAAAAGTGGACGTGTTGTGGCAAGGTTAGTTTCAATTTGTATTATTAAGTGATTTTGGATAAAGATGTATTTGCTCCGACTTGTGTATTTTGGTATCATTCAATATTCCAGAACTCGTGAACCATTCCATCTAGGAAATGTTTGATAGTAGACTAGCCTTAGAATTTATTCTAATTAATTTGACTCTTGTGTTGTAGAGACACAACAATGATGCCTGCTATTCCAGGTCTAATTGCTTTGATGTCAATGTTGTTCGCCCCGAAAATGGAGCTCCGAGTTGATAGAAAGCAAGTTCGTTACACGGGTGTATTGTGCGGCTTAGGAACAGATCCAAATTATACAGAATCAATTGCGATTTACCAGGATCATGACGTGGAAGTTATTTTTGACACCGAATTTAATAACGATGATATTTTTGTTGTAAGACCGCACTTATTATTACGTTCTGCGTTCATAATTGTTTGGAATAATTAATTAGCGTTCTAATTTTTTTAAACACCAGATGAACAAAATTCGGTATTTCATGAACTTAATTCTGCGAGAGCCGGGAGGTCGAAATATGGCTCCAACACACAAGGATATTGTCGAGGAAATTTTCAAGTAAGAAAAACTTTCTGTATTAAACTTTTCCAATCCTCGAACAATAAAAACACCAGTTTTGACACATATCGATTCCACAAACCGAGACTAACAGGCACTTAATATTGTTAGTCATAACGGTTTTACCCTGAGGTAATGACTTTGATAAAAGGGTTTACCTTTAATCCTGGCTTTGTGGTATTTGTGAATGATGGGCGAGATGTTCCAGCGCTATTGACCGTCGAGTGGGACCGCTGGTAGAACGCCAGCCAAGTGAACGGCCAACTCCAACCATTCCTCCTGTTGATCATGATCAAGGTGTCGAACCTGAGCGGAACTCTGTCCAAAGTTTCGCGCACTGCACAGAATTTTGCGATATCCGAGCTTCCGGTGGCTTTGACCGCCGCTATCGTCAGGGGTAGAGGGTTTGGGGAGCAACCAAGTGAAGCGCATCTGCATTCCCAGGTTTTCGACACCTTGACGAGCGCCAACGGGATGGAGGGTGGGAGTTGGCCGTTCACTTGGTGTTCTACCCGGCGATCCCTCTCGACAGTCAATCGTGCTGGAACATCTCGCGCATCATTTACGAATACCGCAAATCCAGGATTAAATAACAAACTCGGATGGAATGGAATTTACTGTGTTTACCGTGTTTACCGTGCGAGGGTTCTTCATTGCGGACACATAAATTTCACTTGAAATGTCAATTACATAGTTGTCTATGTCTGCCCTATTTACAAATTGTCACTTTGAGATATCGTGATGAGTGTTTCGTTTCAATGTTGACCGGTTCGCATTTCTAATTACTATAATTGTGTGACTGACAGATTGATGACGAGGCCACGGAAAAGAATGGACGAAGAAGTATGGCCGCAAGAGTCCTACGTGTGGAATCGAGTACAATCGATGTTCATCGAACCTCCACCTCCTAACACATTCCCAACCGAACCTAATGACATTTTCTTACCCCACAACACGATAGTATTGATGGAAGATTCTGGTCCCTCGGTATCTTGGGGAGATTGGGATGTTTAATACGAAATCGATTTTTGTCTTTTTCCACACGTCGTGATTCCTTCTTCCTAAAACTAGGAATTGCACACTACTAATTCTAAAAGGGAACAAAAATTGATGTGCTTGTGTTCAGTTTTTAAGTCATTATTTCATCATCAGTTCTATCGAAAATCCGTTGTCTGCTGTACAAACAATCTCTTTGTGTAACATGTAACTTCGGAATTACACTTGTTATTAGATTTTGTATCTGACTTACCGAGACTGAATTTGTAGTGCTACAAATGTTTATTGAATAAATCGTTCGTAGTGCAAAAGTATTATCACTAACTCTTTACGTAAATTCCTACTTGCCATTAAAATAATCTACAATAATATATGTCTTGTACAGTGTCATGTGTCAGTGTCCCCATCTAACACTAACTTCTCTCGTTTTCAATTCACACTCTCGCTTTCCCTAAATGACCTGACCGTGTCACGATGTCTGCGCGAGGAATATCACCCTCAACATAGCTAGGCGGACAGAGTTACATGTGGGCTGGGCATGTGACAGCAATTTGTAAAAGTAACGTTTGTTGTTGAAGATATTTCTTCGCTTGGAATTTCCGTACTCTATGCTCTCGGATGACCCGAAAATTGTCGTCATCTGAACGCGGGAAGCTAATTTGATTACAAATTCATAGTAGTAATCAACCATCTGTATTTAAAGAAAGTTTCAAAATTTTGTTTGGAAATTCTAAATTTTACAGTGTTATTCTTCAGAACATTTTTTTTTGGTAGTTAGTAATTTTTAAAGTGGAAAATGTTGGGTTGATTTGGATATCGCGGTAAGTCGCTTTTTTTAAGGTTAAAGTTAGGACTTGGAAATAACAAAAATACAAGGACAAGAGATGTAATACATAAATACAAAATATAGGATTAAAATTGTATTCGTTTTTCCTGTCAGCAGAGATAGAAAATATTTTCCCGGCTCTAATTCTATTCTGAACCATGAAAATCTGCTCCTGACATTTTTTAAATAATATGTTAGAATGGCCAAAACACTCGTAACAATTATTAACGAGCGTTAATGTGTATTTTGAACTTTGTGTTCGCCTTTATTTTTTTTTCTACTCCCCTCGCTCCTTGCTACTCTTAACCTGGTTTTCCATTCCTGCCTATCAGAAATGAAACACGTCGTTTTAATTGCAAATTATTAGAGGTTCGATTAATTACTGAGCATTGCTGGTGATTAGTACTAAATTAATATTTAAAATGAGTCCTATGGCACTACTTTACTACTTACGAAATTATAAATGAAATCAAAACATGTTTGGTCATCACTCTTTAGAAAACTCGAGTTTGTCTGGTCCTACAGATAAACGCAACAATATCATGACAGATCAAATTGTCACGGATTGGATGACGGAATGGAAGCGTCAAATAGATGGAATTGACAGGGAAGACAATGATTTGGCTCAATTTGCGGAGTCTGTGTTAGTGAATGAGGACCTGTTCCAGGCAATTACGCATGTTTTGGAGGAGTGTGACAGATTCAGAGCGGTGAGTCCGCAAGAAACTTGACGATAACTCTTATATTTATATTTAATACCATTCTTTTCGTTCGGATAATTCAACATCGTATCGTATCTTAGATATTTGAAGTTTTATTTTATAAAGCCGCTTCGCCGTTGTTTTTTTTCTATAGCTATACAATGATGTCATCTCAACCCTCTTCGCGTTCTGCAGATCTTCAGAGAAGAAGTTAAAATTGTTTTCGGTTCAATTCATTCCGTCTCTCGTTTACGTCTATCTATACCAAATTCACGCACAAAAGGTAAATCCTTTTCCTTTTGGTTCTGTAACCCAAAGTAGTTTTCTTGTTTGAAAATTTCTAATTCACGATTTCGTTTTCTTCGCCAACAGAAATGTTTAGCTTTGGAAACTTTATTGCGAGGAATGTTTGAACTGGAAGGTACAGCAGATGACAAAGTACCTATTAATGCTAGGATCCCTAATATTCATCTTCCTTCTATTTACCACGATGTAAGGTCGTTGTATTTTAATTCCTTAAATCTTGATAGTAAAAACTAAAATTAAACGTAAATGTAGCCTGGTGGAGTATCCACGACGTGGCTCCCAGATGGAGAATTGGACAGACTCACAGCTCGAACTGTAAAGGTAAATAAATGCCCGACTAGTTTTCCACTTTCTTGAAGAACGTATTTGTGCTCATTAGTACAATTTATTTCCAGGTTGTGAATCGCCCAACTCTAGTATTTACGGAAGAACGAGTACGTGCTCCGCAAAGGCTACCAGTTTGCACGGAGTTATGGTGGATTTTTAACTATCGATTACCGGACATTCCGAAGCATTCGATTCCAACATTCCTCAAGACAATTTCTAAGTATGAACGTTGAACAAATGTTGTCCCTTGTCCGTACTTGAGACTTGTGCAATTTAATAGTACATTTAACATTTAGGTTGACAACTCAAGGCTTCAATTTGACAAGTTCACAAAGGGCACATGCGCCAGTTAGAATAATCTTATCGCCCAAACTTTTGATTGAAATGGTTCACACGATCTATTTCTCAGTGTAAGATCTGAATATTTGCTCGTAAAATGAACCGTCCGTTGTAATTTAACGTTGATACTTTTGTTAGATACAATGGAGCTCCGACTTTGGCTGAACAGGTACTGGAAGAAGCTTTGAATAGAGCAAATTACCAATTGTGGGCGGACGCCATGCTGGTATGCAATGCAGTGAGGAATTATTTAAAATCATCAGGTACTTGTTTTCCGAACCGACTACTGAAACTAGGTTACGGTCAATTTCTTCCTTCCCTAAGAAATAGTGTCCAAGGCGGGGAGAATTGCTTCCCACTTTAATTCGAAACTTTAATTAAACTTTGGCTAACATCTACACTACATCGCATCTAATTAGCTCATCGCCTTATGAGGCAACGGCAGCTCCTCCTGAGCAGTCACCGTGAGGATATTTCCTTCCTGCGGGAATCTGATTGCATCCCTTGCGATGTTCCTTTGTTTGAACTCCTTGATCCTACCCGCCCATCCCAAGACTCGAAGTCTAAACTAAGCAAATCAAGAAACATCAAGACTGGGGGAAATAACACACCAGCAAGCTATCGCAATCCGGAAAGACGTGGATTTCTTGCTTCTTTTGTCGTTCCTTTCCAATCGTAATCCTTTTTCCTTACCCTTACTTTATTCCTCTTATTCGATTGCGAGTAGAAATGCTTGTTCAAACTCCAAAGAATCAAATAGAGAATAGAACAAAATCGAACTAGGCTTATAAGGTTAAAATGTTTATAAGTCTATAAAGTTTACTTCATTTAATAAGTTAGTAGTTCATTTAATTAGTTTAATTATTTTTTTTAATTAGTTAAAGTTTATAAGTTAAAAAGTTTGTAAGGTTAAACAGGAGTTTATCAATGGCAGGGTTTAACTGCAGTGACCTTATACCCCGTTCGGAAATTTTAATAAATCTTTGCACTCGTTTTTTCAGAGCTCCCACTTCAGGTGGAGGTAAACACATTTAAGAAGTCGATTATCACAAATGCATCATTCCGCACCAAGAAGTTGCCAGGTAATTAATTCTTTCTATTACTTTCTTTTTGAGCTTACCAAGTCCAAATACTTGAAATATATAGAATTATTCCGTTTGAATGCTTAATTTACAGAGGACATCCCGATCGTTGAAACAGAAACTATTCCAGAAGAGGGAGATGCTCCTACAATACTCTCAAAATCTAAAAGTAAATTACCACACATACTGGCTAAGATGGCAAAAAGAAACTCTGTGGTTGTTATTAATGAGGAAGGGGATATTGAAACAATGGCTACCCCACCAGAGCGAAAGAAAAGTATTGACTCAACCCCAGTATAAAAAACGTTTTCGTACTATTATTGTAGTAAAGTAGCATTAATTTAGCATTTTAAATTGACGAGATATTACTCCCTGATGTGGCGCATGCGTGGTTTTCCCACGAGTCCATGGAAAAGGAAGCCTTAGTTTAATGAACTTGATTGCTGGTAAACTATTAAAAAGCTCCTTTTGTCATTACGACTTCTGGAAACTAGCCTTCAACTGTTCCAGAATTCCAACCATTCCAGATTAGCTTTTTAGCTTTTATCGTTTTATTGTGCTTTCCAATTTTCCAATAATTATGTCATTCTATACATGTGAAAGATTTGTTATGTACTACAGCCTTGTACACATTTGTTTTCTTTAGAAACTAAACGTCATATATTTAAAATAGTCATCCGAACTCTAGTTAGTAGTTTTCGTTAGTTGAACACACATACTTTATCGAGTGACGACAATTACAAAGTCATAGAAGAGTAAAATACATTACCTATATATGTTGGGTTTTTAATGGTTTGCGACGAAAACTTCATTTATAGTTAACTTTAGTTTAGGTTGGTATCGTATGGTTTAACTCTTCAGTTTAAATGTAAATGCTAAGAATAGCTCTGCTCCGCATCTGCAATATGCAAAACTGCGATACGATCTACCACCGTTTCACGCTCTGACTATGGTTAGCGTGCCGGTTGATATTAAATGGGTTTCCTATAATTAGATAGGCTTGTAAAGAAGTGTAGTAACATATTTCTTGCGGTAACGATGTGTAGCACTGAGGACCATTACACCATCCTTTATAGACAATGCGTACAAATGATTTAACATCACATGATTTGGCTCAGGTAGTAAAGTTGGCTCGCACTGTAGGAAGCACAAAAATATTTTGTATTTAGATTAGGGTAGAGAAATTAATCGAATTGAACATTGGATTGGATTGGATTGGATTGGATGTAATTTTATTTAAGTCATCAATAATCATAGCTCACACAACGTAAACATCAAAAATGAAACATTGAATTATCAGTAAGTGACATCGATTCCGACTGTAACTAAATTACTTAAAACGAGAGGAAGAGAGGAATCACTCAACCAAAAGCCTAATTTAATGAAGATACGAACTGTATATGAGGGATAAGGGGTCTTAGGTGTGAAAAATTAACTCACACCTAAAACCCCAATCTGTCTGTTAGAAGAAAACGGTCAAATCAAAGGTTTAAAGCATCAGATCATTATAAAAAAAATACAGAAGATACTTACAGATAAGGGCGTGTCCTTATTTAGAATAACCTGCAGCAAGTGTGGTGGCAGGATAGGTGGCCCAGTAGTTTTTTCCCACGGCTTGTAACTAGGTATATCTTGCGCATAATCTGATCCAGGAGGAGACCCGGAGTCTAAAATTAAGTATACAATTTTTAATGAGCTTGGCTTAATAATTTCTAAATACAATATCGCAGTGAGTGTACTTACTGTGCTGTGCATCATTTTTCGATGTGATGGAGTCCATAGCTAGTGCATCAAACACTTCAAAGTCAGTTTTTTTCACTATTATGACATTATTTTTAGACCCAATTTCGCTTTCAGTAGTTGGCTCATTCGGATCTACCATCCATTCCCCGTCAATATAGAATTTGTACTGGTGCTCGCCTTCTGTATGTTTGGTTATTATGATTACTTACTTGTATGTTTGAATGGTTTGGAATATCACGTTAATAAAGAAACCAAACCAGACCTGGCAAGTCCACAATAGTGCAGAAGTCCGCCTGGCTTTAAGGAAAATAAGAAATTAATCTGACAATCAGAGAATGATGTCGGATTTGAGAATCAAACAAAATTAGCTGTACCTGTACAACCCAAATCTTTTAACCATTGGGATGGTCTTCCAATCTGAAAAGGTGCCACTAATAAATACTTGTTTTCCACCTCCGTCCCACTTAAAAACTGTTGGGAGGATTCTCGAAGATGACTGGGCCTGATTTGGTGAGATTTTAGTTCCTTCGGAGACTGTCGAAGCACGGACTCTACCTCCTTCGGGATAGTCATCTTCAACCTTTCACAATGATATTAGAAACAGAAATTAATAAATAAAATCGAACTAAAAAAGTGTTGTTCCCACCATAACCACCCGCGCAAAAAAAGTAAATACAGAAAATTGAACCGTAAACGTTACGTGCACTCAACAACACAATCAAATACAAATAATATTATCCTAATCTTACGTAGCTTAAAAAGAAAAATTAGTCACAAATTAAAAATCTCCTCTAAATCCTTACCATGGGACAAAGTTTCTAAAATCGCAGCAACATTTCCACGAAATTAATTGTGCTAACTATAAAACATTCTATACCAAAATAACAGTGAATTCATTATCAAAATCTGTTCATACCCCGGCTTCAATTTTGACTGGTTTTGTGTAGTAAGGTTCATCATCTTCATTTGATGTTTGCAGGATTATTTTCTGTGGATGTGATGAATTACTTCCAACTGATGGTCTCTTGTCAAATGTGAAAGCTGTTCCATCTTTGATACCTCCAGGAGATGATGGGGGAAGGCTGTCCCCAGATTTGTGACGATCTCTCCCTCCACTACCAGTTGTCGCATTCGCATTACCCATTTTGTAGTATAATTTTTGCTGATCCCACCACCACCACAACGTCAGCAGTTGGAATAGGACTTTCTGAAGTTTCAAAAATAAATGAGATTAACTATAGGTCGGAAATATCAAGTAATTAATATTATGTTATTTCGATTTTTGAGCAAGAATTCAATGCAGATGCAGAGGTATTTCGTTTCCCGTACCTTTCACTTAAACTTTCAGTCTAAAAAAGTACAATTCCCATCCAATGGATGGGAACAACAACAAATTCTGCTTTCCACTCTTAGGTGTCTCATGAATAAAATTATTTCCCTCCAGACTCAGAAACCTGTTTTTAATTGAATTAAACTGGTATAAAAGAATTATACAGCTTTTTGTTAGTACGTTCGTTTATTCTGGACGAGTCTAAAACTGCACCTTCAAATTCAACCTGACATTTTAAACTGAAAAACACTCTGACACGCAGAAGTAGTCCGTAGTCCAAATAAATTTATGTACAAGTATAAATGAAACAAAAATAAATACTGTAGTATTTGCACGGATGGGAATTAATTCCTCTGCTTCTGCACGAAATGCGCAAACAGGAAACATACGCAATTTAGCTTGTGGCTTGACTGCGATAATAAAAAATACAACAACAATAAAATTTATAAAATACACACTTACTTACCTTCAATTGAATGGACCGTTTTTCCTCGTACAATTTTTTACAGCTGCAACTCTTGATGATTGAGATTTCTAATTTGATTCGTTCGTTGTTCGTGCTTTTTCTTTTCGTCCTCCAACTTCCACGGGCAGTCTTCAACTGATTTACATGAGAATGAGAATGAAATAACGAGCAAATTTGCACAAACACTCACGGACGACACAATGCGAAAAAAACTATTTTTGTTGGTTCATTTTCTGCGAAGCTGCCCATCCAATCACAACGTAAAATGTAATGCATTCGAATGGGCTGCACTGCACAGCACCACCTGAATCTCAGTCTAATTCATTCCAGGATTCTCCAGTCAAAATATTACTCGATGGTACGCTATATAGAATTTACGAAGGATTCGGCCCTTTTTCAGACCCAAATATTATGATTCGGGCTTTCCTGCCTTTAATTTGAATATTTCGTTCTCTTTTTGGGTATTACAAGGATTAAAATAATATTTCTTTTCTATATATACGAATGGATAATTATGAGCGGCGCTGTTTAGATTAAACACTAGATTTCGGCCTGAGGAGCGATCGGAAGTCGGTAGTCGGAGTCGGAGAGTCGGATTCTTTCGTAATAATTACGAAATGTTTGACATAACACATAATAATATTACAAATATCTGAAATCACGAAGTTCTCCGCACATGAATTGTAGTAATTAAAGTATTAGTATTAGCAGAACTTTTATGCTCTTTTTGAAAACTACGACCCTACAGAGCACATTCATTTCAATATAATATTTGCTCCATGAATATTGGGTATTTTATTTCGAAAATGGTAATCGTGTTGTTTTGTTTAAACTAATGTTTCGAGGGCCGGTCCGTCCAAATATTCGGACTTTTCATTCGGCAAGTCAAGTCAAGTCCAGGGAGCAAAAACCTGCGGTCGGGGATTCAACATGTAGAACCGTAGTATAATTACTTGGAATGAAGCATTTGCTTCATTTGCATTATATTATGGTATTTAATGTTTATTTATTTATTTTTAAAATTCGGATATCGGATATTGGAGCCGATCGAAAATCCTGTATCATTGAGATGAGCCAATGTAAACTCTCGGACTTCGCGTCACATGTACGACAGCGCGCGAAGAATTGAATCTAACTATATCGATAAACTTTTTCTGTTTTGTGGTTACGTCAACCAATAACGATTCGGTTAAATCTGTTTTATTTAGGACGTGACGTGGACTGGACTAGAAGACTAGAAAAGTAGAATTTTGTTTCAGTACTTTGTCATTTGTTTTGGACGACGACCAGGACCAGGTCAGAGGTTACTTCGAAGAAAAAGAAAAACAACGCCTCCAAGAAGTGCACTGTTCTGTCCCTGTGCCCTGATTGAATCGACGTTTGGATATTCACAGTAAAAAGTTTTATTTGTTTGAATAACAAATCATCTTCCATAAAGATTGTCCAATGGACACAGAATACCAATGTTTACTATTATTTTAACAATAATTTCAGTTAGACGTAGAATACTGTCATTATGTTATAGTAATGGAGAGCGTACGTAATAATTTCTAGTATTTCTTTCATTTAATTAATCCTCTCCTGTTTTATGGTTAAACATGTCGATTCAATGCTTAAATTCGGTCGTAGTTAATTGATGATGAGAATCTTCCGATTTTAATCATTATGTAAATCAAAATCAAAAATAAAATTACGGCACCGGGTCATCTGTTCTGACGAGGCATGAAATAAAAAATTTGTTCCGCAGCGTGCAATTGGGTTTACCACTATAAACCGGACAATGCTGAGCATTCGAAAATATCGACAGAAGAAATTTTTGATAACGAATAACGAAAGTTCGACAGGAGGTAGCCAAAAGCATAGCCATGTTGCCAGACAAGAATAGTGAAGTTTTAGCTAAAATCGAGATGCATTTAAAGCTATTAAGCAAAAGACAATTTAGTAATTGTTGGGTTTTTGTCGAAACAATTACCCTTAGATAAAATCCGCACAGAATTACCCTTAGGCAGAGTTCTAATCACGAAAGTTTTGTTTGCTGCTTGTTTAGAAATCAAAACACACATGAAAGGGTACGACATTTTCAAAAATGCCTGCGGTTACATCCTGACTTTTTGTTGAAGGGATATTGTGACTCATCAAAGCTTAATGGAGTGTGTTAAGTTGTAATTTTCTAAATTCAGTATCATGTCAAATGAACCTGCAAAATAATCAGATCGTCAATGTGTTGAACTCCGTGAACATCTAACTCCAACATTAACTGGAAAGCAAGACAGTGTTTTCAAGACTACCTAGGTGTTGTGTTCGTTGTTCGTAAACCTTTAATAATACTGAGAAGTATGAGTGCCATCACATTTGTAAATATCATCACCTTATTGCTACCAGTATTCGCCCTTGCGTTTCCGGAACAGGGCGTTTGGGACTTCACGTTGAATAAAGTAATTTTATTTTGGTCTTTCATTAGGTCAGTTAAATTGTTTTGGTTATAGTGTAACAGATTTTTATTTTCTATCCTAGACGCAGCCATACTGGGGAATTTATAAGAGTCTTTTTAATGAGTCAAAAATTACACTTAAAGGTGTGTTCTTACGTTTTCGCTATTGATTTGATTTATAGTTAGTTCTTAGTTGGTCGTAAAATTGGAGCTTATTGAAATTCTATATTTTTATTCCTATCATATTTTTCCGTCACTTCTTTTTAATAAACTTCTCTTCTTCACAGTGAAATGTACAGTGGTTGGAACCGAACCAGCTGATGGAGAATACCCAAATCTGTCAATTGATTGGGTTGTGCGTGAGACAAAATGTTACGAAGAATACTCAAACCTTGACCTAATTGTACGTATATTTATGTTATCTCGATATTAGGTCGTTCGAAATGTTAGTCTAATTTTGTTTGATTTCTGTTTAAGCCATTAGCGAATAGAAGTGATGCGTGGAAGCGGTACTTTGAAGAGCCCACTGTTGAGTTACCCATTGAGAATTATCCCCGTCCGGTGATGTTTACCAAATCTAGGTCTCCATTCCAGCACCGATGTGACAACTCAATTTACTCCGTAAGTATAAACTTGTTCGGAGTTCGGCGGAATTTATTTAACTTCATTTTCCTCCTAAGGTTGTGAGCCCTGATACAGACATGAAGGGGAATTTCTCTGTGGATGTTGAGAAAGTTAAGAAAGACGCGAGCAGTGGTGGAATTACATCTGATAATCTTCGTAAACAGGATCGATCTATACATACTATTCGTTCGGATGGTATATATCTTCTGGTCGTTCGAATGATTATTCCAGACGAATCTGCATCCTTCACTGCTGAGGTTCATGTTGAAATGAAGTCTAATCACGGGTACTTATCTGCAAATGACTGGCCATTACTTCCTGTGAGGACATATTACATTTTATGATGTGAAATATCATTCGGTTCGGTGGTGTTTTATGTATCGTCTTTAATTTGTTATGAGTAGTTCTATGGTGTGATGTGCATGGTCTACGTACTTTTTGGATTGTCTTGGCTAATTTTCTCATTTTGCCAATGGCGAGATCTTTTGAGAGTTCAATTCTGGATTGGAGCTGTGATTTTCCTTGGAATGTTGGAGATGGTAAGGATTAATTCCCGACCTATTCCAGTAAATGAAGGTGGATATGTGTTACTGATGGTTAATTATTTATTGCTCAGGCCGTTTTCTATGCTGAATATCAAAATATCAATTCTATTGGTTCATCTGTCACTGGGGCTGTGTTGTCCGCTGAGATTGTTTCGGTAGCAAAGCGAACACTGGCTCGGATGCTGGTGAATTTTTTTATTTAATTACTTATTTTATTAAAAATTTAATTAGGTGTCTATTTAAATATTTGTATAAATTTAAGGTTTTTTACATTTAGCGTTTGTTTCTCATGTAATTTAATTGAAATTCAACTATTTAGGTTGTAATTGTGAGCTGTGGATTCGGTATTGTAAGGTTAGTCGATTTTGCTGTGGAATTTTAATTTGGCATTGGTATTTGTGTGGTCACAGACATTTTTATTCGATTAATATTTATTCAGACCCAGACTCGGCTCTACACTGCAAAGAGTTTTGTTCGTGGGAGGACTTTACTTCATTCTCGCTTCGATGGAAGCAACGCTACGGGTGTTACACCCAGTTAATGGTCCTTCAAATCGAGCTCTGGCAGCAGGGATTCCTTTATCGATGCTTGACGCTGCAATTTGTTGGTGGATTTTTCAGTCATTACTTACAACAACAAGAACACTCCGTTTGCGCCGGTTAGTTAATTCTTATTAGTACTAGTTTTTCAACTCTGAAATCTGAATAGAATCCTAATTTTCTTTTAATTTTCTGAACTTCTAGGAATCTAGTCAAATTGGGTTTGTACCGTCAATTTACAAACACACTTATTTTTGCGGTCCTTGCCTCGGTCGCATTTATGGTCTGGTCAATAAAATACCTTAAAACTCCAGAATGCCTACAGGCTAGTAATTTACTCTAAATATTAGTTTTGATTCCGGAATATTGATTGGTAACTATGGTAACGAATATTTGAATTTGGTAGGATTGGAGAGAAATATGGGTCGATGAAGCTTTCTGGCATATGGAGTTCGGAGTAATTCTTCTGGTGATTATGATTCTTTGGCGACCCACAAATAATAACCAAAGGTAATGGGGTTACTCCTTTCCCTTTTCCATTCGGATTTGTTTGATGGTTGTGAATTCAGATGTTGTTGTATTTGCTCGAGTTGCTCGTAGAAGCAGTTTAGAAACAGGGGTTTCGTTTAACAGGTAGTTTCAAACAGGTAGTTTCGTTGAAAGGGGCAGCAGTATTATCGTTTATGTCTCCGTCAATTTTGTGTGTGTATTTTTTAGATACTCTTTTAGCCCTCTCATTGATAACCCAGACGATGAGGAAGAGGAAGACTTGGTCATCAACGAAGCATTCGGTGGTAAGCGCTGAAATTTTAGTTTTAAATTTAAAAAGTCATTCTTATTTATTATATTTGAACGGTATCTCACAGGAAATATGAAAATCCGACCAAAGAAGGGTCAAACCGAAAAGATAGGGAGGAATCGGCACAACAGTATTGTAAGGATCTTTTGTCTTTAAAATAAATTAGCACATGTTTAATTGTACGAAGTGTCTTTGCTGTTTTAGTGAAAACTGAAATTTTCCAGGTGTTCAAGTGTTCAATATTTTGATTTGAATAGGAGGACGAATTAAGATGGTTGGATGAAAATCTTCCTGCTGATCTCGGCGAAGGTGATTTGCCCGCAGTTGACTCCGAAGAGGTAAGTCTTTCTCAGAAACACTCAAGTGCAATTCTTATATTTAATTTCTCCTTTCTAATCAACTAATCACATTGTCTGATGGTAGGAATTAATTTCGACGAAATTTGAGCTATCCAAGATGCAGTGAATACGGAAGTCAAAGTCAAAGTTTAATCTTGAGAGAAAACAACATTCTTTTGAAACTAAACCCGTAACATTTTTTATTATTATTTACCGCTTTCTAATAGTACTTGACCGGTAGGTGGTCTTCCCTGTTGTCCACGTTGGGTGTAAGTCTGCATTAAAGCACAAGATGCACATTAGCAAACATGCATTGTATTAGACGGATGGAAAGATAAAATGTATTTTAGTCCTTTGTGATTTGCCATATACTACCTTGTTTAAAGAGTTATTTAAAAACGACTATTATTTGTAATTCGGAATGTTGTGTTTGCTTTTGTGTTCTCTAAAAGAAACACGAATAAAGACGACGTTACATTAAAAAATTACAAACTCATGGTTTTATTTACAGCATTATAACATAGGGGACGCGGCTCCTGGAGTAAGGAGTAAAACCTAGACAATAGGAAGTGACGATCTTGTTTAAGTTTTAATGAAACATTTGACGTCTCAACTTTTAGGTCTTAAAGTATTAAGACGAACTTATTCAAAGACTCTGTGAGTTGTACTCATTTGGTAATGATTTAACTGCAAAATACAACACAGTAAAATTAGTGTCGTTAATTCTATATACATGCGTATGAGACATTTTATTTTTGTACAAACATTGTGAAAACTGTTCTGCCAGGAAGTACCTCGAGGTCACTGAAATTCTCAAGGTTTTACAAAACGAGTGGGACTGTAGTTTTACGACTCGGATAATGAATTCAACTAGCGCTGTTCGAAGGAATGGTATTTCAGTTTCTAGTCAAAATCTTTAGACTCGACTCGACCTAGGAATCGTATCGTAGTATTTTTATATCCCGCTTGGCAATATACGATCTAGTTATTTTCTAACTCTAGTTACAATCATTCACCCAGTCATATTTCATTCTTTTTCACTCCTTTCTTGTCTGAACTGAAGGCATTCATGAACCGAATGTTAATAATTAATGACAAGTTACTCTTGCTTACAAATTTAACTTCTGTTAAAAGTGACGCATTCTACATTCGTACTCGTACTACTGCTGTCTTTGTTCTGTTCCTAATGAAATTGATTAGTCTCGTGAGTTATACATGCACTCAACGTAGTTCTTCATTGAAACTAAATTAATATAAAAGTATACTCCCACACATTCGTACCTAAAGATTATAATTAAGTTAACTCTACAGCAAGTACGTGGAAGTGTTGTTGATAATTTGACCAAAACATTAACATTATACTTCACCGGCAGAAAAACTGAGAACATTTGATTTTTGAGAACTAACGAATTCTATAAATTTCCACTGCTAAATAACATCGGTCAAATTAGTTAAGTTTACTTTCGCATTATCTTATCTATAGTAGCTGATTATCAGAATACTGCTTTGTTTTTTCCTGGGATGGGGAGAAAGATCTTGAATTGTTGACCAAATTAGCCCTAGGAACCTCCTGGTTTTCAATATGAATGTCCGGGGTTCGAGGCTTTGCCGAACTTGTAAATTATCCTAAATATCTTCTCGCATTTCTTCATTTAGCTTCTCGGACATTCACGAGGAAGGTTTTCACAATGTCTTGGCTTTCTCCAGAACGTCGTCAATAAATTTCTAATTTTAGAATGATACAACAGGATCAATTAGTAATTCGGTCATTTTTAAAGTACTCCTCATACTCATGAGTAATGTAACTCGATTTACTTACATTGACAACATCTTGAGATTTTTTTGCTTGTGTCAGAAGAGACAAAAGAAACTTTCGACGTTCTACATCTCCGTCCATGTCCAAAACTTCATCCAAGTCAATTTCGACGTCATGGTTCGTTGAAGATGTGCCATCCTAAAAATAACATACAACATTTTGTTCAAATTAGTTTTTTATGGTGAGATTCTGGTTCACACCTTCCGTCCGTCCTTACACGCGCTCATGAAGACAAATTGCAGTTTACATTCACATTGCACTTATGCGACGTATTATTTTCTTTGGCAAGTTGAACGTCAAAACAAACTAAATTGAAACTATAGCTGCCAGACATCTCCCTTCTAACTGTGTACTATTTTGGCTTGATTTATTTCCCATTTACTCGTTTCGCTGCCGTTTATTTACCAAACCTGTCTTACGCAACAACTCCTCGGATTTTTTGTACTCCCGGTTTTAACGTATCCGAGTGGTTCGTTTAATTGTTGAGGTAAACTGAGGTGAAACCGCATGAGGTAAAACCAACATGCTCAGAAATTGTGGAGGCATGGCTTAAAATTTTCATAAAAGACATGAGAGTTTGGTGGTGAAGTTGGATTTCCGGAGAAGTTGTCAGTGTTTCTGGGCTAGGAGATTGAGAAAACGGCTGGAAAACGTCAAAAACGTGATTTATTTTTGCTGACGCGCTTTCAATCGGAGTTGGAACATGGTGTCTCACTCTCATCCCATTTGAGCTGATCTTT
Organism: Protaphorura quadriocellata; assembly: GCA_034698945.1. Lineage (NCBI taxonomy): Eukaryota > Metazoa > Arthropoda > Collembola > Poduromorpha > Onychiuridae > Protaphorura > Protaphorura quadriocellata. Next base: position 27,581 of record JAQGCA010000312.1, read on the forward strand.
CCAACGAGCTGTACCACTCGGTTGTAGCTACTGTAGATCCCGAGATACCATGGTGACAATACATGTTAGTCACCCGGTACACAAAACCAGTGTGGCCTTGACTACCCTTGTTTTGATAGATTGCGCTATCAGGGTGGGTCCAGTAGCCGATTTCGCCATGCCAAAGCAGTGACCATTGTTTGGGACCGTTTGCTTGCAAAGTCCCATGCCGTTTGGCACGCGCTTTGTAAAAACCCCATGCCAGTTGGGACGGAGGAAAATCGGCTACTGGACCCACCCTGATAGCACAAGCTATCAAAACAAGGGTAGTCAAGGCCACCCTGCACAAAACCAAGGAGACCGAACAAGTCCATCAAATTTTGTAGTCAGGAGATCCCGTAGTGAGGAAGAAACAGAAATCGCCCGAATTGACATTTCCCTTCAGTTGAGTTCCGCTCACCTGGCAACTGACTATTTGAAGAAAGTGAATCCGGACAAATCCCATTACGATTTAATTTTCCTGGTCTCAAAACCAGAGATTCAAAAAGTTGTTATTTTTGTTTATTCCTCACAACGGTACCTCCTGACTTGATTTGTTTAGTGTCCTTGCACAAAACTAGAACTACAAATTCTTTCATACTTCTACTACCAAAATACTCATATCTGCACTACAGAGAACTACATTCTTCCATAACGTAATTCTCAAAACAACATTATGTAGGTCCGATTTAATACTGATTACGAAGTTTAAATATCACTTCATCTCGCATCAAACTGTGCACAATTTCAATTTGCAAGAATTATACTATTATCGACAAGTTATGACGCATTCTTTTAGAAAACTGAACACTCAACATTCTGTAATGCAATTTTACCTTGTTTGGATTTTTTGTACGACTGCCGACTGTGACGAAACCTGATTCCGAAATAACTAAAACATCGTACATGTACACCACTTCAGGCTCAACAGGAAGTGGGAATGATGTAAATTTTAATAAAGTAGGGCATGAGACGTGGAAGGAAGGGCGTAGTTGCAAATAAAATAGGCGAAATGAATGTAAATGTAGTAAAATGGTGTAGGATTTATGTTTGAGCCGCAATAAATTTTGTTTGTACGTATTACAAGGAAATGTTTATTCGTGATTTCAACTATTTATTTCTGGACGTTGAACCACTTGTGTAATCTGTCAAAGTTAATTGCACTGAATAATTTAATACATTGAGTGACAAAATTGTCGCTCGTCGTTCTTCTGCAATCCCTCGAGCGCGATTCATAATTAGGGTGTCGCAGAGCTTGCGCTTTTGCACCAGGCTGCTTGGCTTCTCTGTGTAAAGTCTTGTCCGAAACAGGAACTAAATATGACTGGAGACTGAGTTTGTAATACCTATATTTTATTTTATTAATAAAACTCATATTATGTGTCTCAATTTGATGAAGGGGTAAAGGAATTATCGACACCATTCCTTGACATGGCCAAAGGCCTAATCAAAGTCTTTGACTATACTGTTCTATATTTCTGTCTATGGAAATGGCTTGGCACCAGGCCAGTCCGATCTTAGTTACACTATATTTTACCGCTTTTTGTTAAATAATCTGTACTAAAAAGGTTTCGTGATGCTGACTACTTCTTTTAGTTTTAGTTACTAGTATATATCTTTTAAAAAAATCACTGAAGAACATTGAATTTGAATATTCAATATTGCCAAAAGAATTCCTTGAACGGGTTTATTTCTTAGAGAAGTGAATCAGTACACAATTAAGACGATCCAATATGTAGAATGCATTTCACTGAATATATTCCTAGTCAATTGTGAATTCGACTTCAATCGTATCATCGCCATCTTCCCCTTCAGTTTCAAGGATTTCACTAAATATCTGCTGATGTATCAAAATCTCAGGCTCGTCATCATCAGAAGAATTGTTGTCTGTGTCACCGCTCTCTTCTAAGTCCTCGTCGTCCTCGTCGCTGTTACCACTTCCATCGTCTTGGACTGGTTCACCAATAGTGGGAGTTACCCCCATCGGAGTATCACCACAGTTTCTGTGCTGGACACGTTTGTACTGTAGTATTTCATTTCAGTTACATAAGCAGGTTCTTAGAAAGACGCTTTAAAATCAAAATCCAACGAGAGTTACGAAAATCAACAACAAGAATCGTGTTATAAAAAATCTGGACTTCGACAGAACAAAATCCACTTCCCCTTACACAAGAAGGCTCCTCTTTGAAACGGACAGGCTGGTGGATACTGAGACCTAATGAAGCATTTCGTAAATGCTCTTCATAGCGAAACAGATAATATCTTGAAGCATTTCGAACTCCTACTCTTCCGCTCGATACATTAACGACTTGAAGCATCGATACGTTTTGTTAGGGTCAGACGCCGCAAAAGGCCTTTGGCCAAAAAAAAACGACCATACCTCCTAAGTGTGGCAAATGAAATTCGACCGTATCCCGAAATTTTGGGGTATGGTCGTCCATACTTCGGTGTGGCCGTTCCCCAACCACCCAAATGCCGAATTCAGTCATTAATTCTCATATTTCGGGATTTGGCTGTTCCTCCATCGACTAGAAGTGGCAAATTCGCTTTGCCAAATGTCGAAGTTCTCTATCAATACAATCAGAGCGGCATAATTTGAAATTTCAATTGAAGTTAATCGTGAGGTCGATTTTATCCTAGGACTACCATACCCCGAAATTTTGGGATATGGTCGGCCACACCTAGGTATGGTCGTTTTCTTTCGGCCAAAGGCAGTTTTTGGAGTTTGAGCCATTGAGCCTAACAGATATACTCAATTTTGTTGCTGATTTTTGCATTGTTAGAGCTGGTAGAATAAGTCAGAGTGGGTCATTGGCCAAAAATGTAAAACCTCTCCGGTTTTCCGGCGTTATTATGTATACTGACGTTTCAGCCTACCCACAAGAGACAAGACCGAAGCAGAAAGTTCGGTTAGTTCGGTGATCAGCAAGCCAAGTAGCGATGACATGATTTTGAGTTCACATATTACAAGGACTTTTTTTATAAATCTATTTATGGCAATCATTTCCCAAATTTCCCTTCTTGCTCCCATATATAGGGACTATAAATAGCCCAGTTTTCATAGTCGGAATTTCGTTTCCAAATTCAGTGTCAGTCCTGCATCGTCTGATATTTGATTTACCAAATATTGCCAGGCCGTGAAATATCAGAAATGACGAAAAGCTACCATATATAACCTCTGACCCACCACTGTCTTACTCTGTTTACCAATTCCTCCGTTTTTTTCTCACGTTTGTGAAAACTTCATTTTCCAAAAGCTCAAGCTCCTTGTCCTCATCAGCTTGCAAGAAACTATTGAACCACAACGGGTTCGCGAAACCCGAAATACTTGCACTCCCTGGTAGAGGTCTCATCCCCATTTTAGGCCACGTACACTTCTTGATTAACCGTAGCTGACTTTGACATATGACCTGTGACTTATCAAATAAATAGGAGACCTTGAGACAAGAGTCGAAATTCGGAAATACCATGATAGTCTATGAATCATGGAAATACTAGCTTCGAAAGTTACGCACAATTCGAAACTTACCACTTGTGAATTGTCAATTGACAGGCTGAAGATGGCACTACATGTACGTTACTGTCACATACGGACGGTTATAAAAAAAATTGCACTCGAAGAACACAAGGCACGTCACGAAAGTCACGCCATAACCATAACATAACGCCACGATACGCCATAACTTGTTGAACGTAAGGGCCAATGGACCTTACGTGATTGGTAATTGTTTGCTGTGGTCTAAGAGTTGACACGACAAAAGTCCGAGCTAGAATAGAGTCTTATGGATGACTTCCAGGCCAATAAATTGATGAAATGTAATGTACATGTCAAATCCTAATTAGAAAAGAGTTCCACACCAACGCCTCACTTTTCCATAACTTCGTGAGGAAATTTCCTTATTAGGAGCGCTCATAAGACGTACCAACGCGAGGCGTTGGTGTGGAACTGTTGTAATTAGAATCTGACGCGTACATTACATTTGACCAATTTTGTGACCTAGAGGTCATCCAAAGTTTTTTCCGGCCTCAGTCCTTTATAAACATTGTTCAGCACCTCGATAGCAACAAAATTATGGAGTCTGGGGCGAAGCGCACAGGGGGTGGGGGGGGGGTTTGTTTTGTTTCTTTCTTTCTTTATTAACGTGATATTTCAACGCAGTCACACATACAAG